>OMKL01155719.1:4392-18823 GCA_900302295.1 Parasudis fraserbrunneri | reverse complement strand
AGTTATTGGCTGGTTCTGCTACTCCACCGTTCTCTCCATCAGGTTTTGTTTCCATCTGTTCAGTTGAGGTGCTGGGTAAAGAGTAATCTTCTCCGTTTTTCTCCTTCTGGGTTTGAAGAGGCTGGAAGGGCTGAGTGATCTCTTGACCATCTTCACATTTCAGCGTGAGCACTGTGATCTTGGAACTATCAGCTTCTTCCAGCCCTTGAAGTAATTCATCTTTAATTTGTAGGAGCTCTGGGTCCTGGGTTTGGCTGAGCTGTGAGGACGGAGTATTCTCACCATCATCTTCACATTTAACAGGGTGTAATATTATCTTGGAACCATCAGCCTCCTCTAGATCTTGGAATAGTTCCGCCTGTTCCTCTAGAATCTGTAGGGGCTCTGGCTCCTCCTGGCCCAGACTGGGGCTCCTCTCCTGCTGATCAGGGGGAACCTCCTCTTCACAGATTAACAGCTGAAAGGTGAGGGAGTCTGAAAAGAAGGGCATAAAATAATTTATATAGAATTTGTTGCAATAGTTGCTTTTACAACTAACAAAGGGACAGATTCATTTCACACTATGCTCCAGCAAAGAAACACACTGAACCAATTTATAGGGACACACCAATTCCAATCCATTACCAAGTTGTCATAAAGAATCCTCCACCACCAACACCAAAACGGTGCATGTGTGAGAAGTAGAGATGTAACGGTATGACAATTTCATATTATGATTATAGTGACCAAAATTATCACGGTTATCATTATCACAGTATTGTTAAAATGTGCTGAAAATGTTCAAAAGTATTAATACACACACTGAAATCATTTCACCAAGTTAGATATCGAAAACAAATACAATAAAAATAAAATTAGCAGCACTATGCACTTTTTGTTTGCATAAACATTAAAATAATAACAGACACATTTTTGCTCCTTAATTTTACTTAGTCCATGCCCAATACAACTTAATTTCTATTGAATTTCTTTATTAATTTACCTCAATTCTAATTTAATAATAAGGTTATTTGAAGGGTTTATTACGGTGTAAAATTAAGGGTCTCCGTTTCCCTATGCATTGTATTTGGAGTAACTTTACATAATTTCAAATAACAGTTGCGTAGCTGTTCTTGCCAGGTTTTCATTTCATCAACTGTTTCATCCCTAGTGAGAAGAAGGAAAATGTACCCAGCTTTCCCCCAGAATGGATCTGATTCAGCTTGATGAGATATTGACCAAGTTTGGGATTCTTATTACATTAGCCTATCTAGTAATAAGTGATTTAGCACATTTGAGGTGTTTGCCTTTGCTAGCTGTAGTAGTGTGCATATGTACAGTATCAGAGGAGGCATTTTAACAGCCATCCACTAAATCAACACATTCTTATAGCTACCAGTCTATGAATAAACCATAAAGATATAGGCTACAGGCCTATAGCCTATATAACTATTGACCGTCAGTCTCTCAATTGTTTAGGCCTGCTTTATTTTTTGGCATTCAGAAGCAATTATGCCAATGCATTTTTTCAAAATGTGAAATGTAGCCCAAGTAATGCATTTTTGCAGAGATCCTAGTCTAAAACGTCTAAGAAGCATGGAAAAACAGATCCAGTCATTTTTCTTCTTCTCAGACAAGTTCCCCTGCTTTAGAGTCTGACCTATTCAGTAGTAACATTTTCACTCAAGTATTTTATGCGCATTTTCACTAAAGCGTTTTTATGCCTGCTTGAGGTTGTTTTTGGAGATGTCGATAAAGAGTTTATACACTACATAGGTGATGGAAGCGCATTAGTCAAATAAATAATGATTATAAATCAAGTTTTACATGACTGGTCAGCTGTTTGGTCCGACTCCACTGAACAAAAACTCTTAACTGGGTTTAGACTTTGTGAAATAATGCAGCAAAAAGGCCACGTGTAAATCATCTCGGAAACCCTTTATATACTGGTCCTCTTAATAAGCGTTAGTTAATAGGTAATACAGCCCTTTTAAGTCCTTATAATATGCTTGTTAACATTATTGTGTATCAACAAGACTATATAAGTGTTAATAGCATCATAAACACGTTTATTTTTAGACTATGAGACATTTATAATTACAACTCCTCATGCCATCATTCATTCTCTTGAATAGATTACCTGAAGGGACTGAAACCCTATTGTTTTTGTGCTTGTTTTGACCCCAGAAATATGACCCCAGTCAGCCCGATGGGGGTCCTATAATTAAAGGTAAAAATTGTGAACTTTAAAAGGTTGCAAGTACTACGCCGTGAATCCGATTTACACAAACCCTGGTACAGACATCCATCTATCCTCACTCTACAAATTTGCCTCAAGGACCACTAATGTCCTTGACTGGACTTTCCACTATTTTTATTTTATTTTGTTTTTTTAAACACATTTCTGACATCTCCTCCTTTGGTTTGTAAGTTCTATTGCTACCATATTTTCTGTAGATTATTACTGGATCAAGCTTTTCAAAAGTTGCATAATGCTTGTTGATATCGTATTGTGTTTTGAAGATATTGACCAATGAACTTCAAAAGGGCGTGGCTCAGCACATAAATAGAGCTAAGTCAACAACCATGGACCAATCATCACAAAACTTACTGGACATGTTCACATAAGTACTGGGAACATACCCTGAAAGTTTCATTCAAATTGGCCACAAATGCAAAAAAAATGGGCGTAGCAAAACACAATTCAGTCTATAAATCAGAAATTGTTTGTCCAATCATCACAAAACACACAGGATATGTTTCATAACACCATGTATGTAAAACTATTTTGAAATCACCCAATAGGGAGTGCCACCAGACGTGCATGGGCCTGGCGCAAATTTGGCCTGGCGCAAATTTGGCCATAAATCTGATAAATGACAGTTTGTCCAAACATCACCAATCGAAATTGACCAAATAGGGGGTGATGGCTTTGCCGAACAAGGGCGTGGCCCGGCACATATTTGGCTGTAAATGAATTTGAGTCTGTTGGTCATCTTCAATAAAGTGTCAAAGGTCTTGACCCCTCGCAACCTTCAAACTTCTTAACGGTATTCATTCGTAATCTTCTTCAGAAATGTTTGCGCAAATTCCTGTGAGATGGTAATTGGCAGAGACATGAATTTCTTCCATTTGTCCGGGACATTGAAATCTTCCAGGACACATGGACCGGCACCAAGTTCCTCGGAAACTCTAGTTGTAATGTTAGTTGTTCTTCTCTGTGCTTTCCCTGGAACACGTCAGGGCGGCGGAGCCTGAAAAAACATGTCTCTCCATACTGTACTTCTGAGGTAGGTACAAATTAATGTTTGAACTGCAAGCAGTTATTACTTGGATCGACTCCTGATTGGTCAATCAAAGCAATTTCTGAGTTGGACTCTGGTTGGACTTATTGTGGGGGGGAAATTGCATTTGTTTAAAGTTGAGTAATGAGTGGCACATAATTTGAAGACACACAGCATTTTTTTTGTTTTGTTTATGACTTTTAACTTGTCTGATGAGGCAAGTAAATTTCTCTTCTGCTTGCCCTACAAAAAATCCACTTGTCCCGGACAAGCAGACAAGCCTTAATGTAGAGCCCTGCCAGTAACATTACCGTTCTCGCTTAGCTCATAAAACCAATGGACATAGGGAAATGAAACAAACAAACAAACTCTGAAATGTAAGACATACATTAAAATAGTTCCCTCTTCCATAAAATGGTACTTAACCCGTTATTGAATATGTACTTTAAGTTTAAATTTCGCTATATTTCCGCGCTTCTCTCTTCTTCTCTCATATCTGATTCAGTCCCCAACTGCCTCTCCTCTGCTTTTGTGGCAAACCTTTGGCCAACTGCGGTGCTAGCGGCAAGTAATACCATCATTACCATCAAGTGGTTTCTGTGGCAAAGTTTTGCGGCAAACTTGCAGCCAACTGTTTGCTGCTAGCGGCAAATAATACCATGTTCGCAATAAAGTGTCATTAGTGGAAACCTTTTGTGGCAAAGTTTTGGCCAACTGCCATTGTTGCCGGAGGTTTGCTACAGGTTTGCCGCTACTAGCAAACATGCAAACATTCGCAAACTTGTGGCATCATTTTTTGGCAAACTTGCCGCAAACTTTTCCGTTTTGTAAGGTAAAGGCCCAGTATGTGTAATTTTTTAATGATTGTTTGCCGCTAGGGGTCTCTCAAACAAAACAATAACAAAAGATGGGAGTTTGATGCCGTCGTGACGTAGCGTGTGATCATGGGAGTTGTCTTCATAGACGTTGTTAAGCAAACAATGCACTGCACTTGTCTTTGCTTTTAATTAGATTAAGAATTTGAATTAGCCAGACATGGTTTAAAAGCTACTGTGTTAAGCTAACTAGCAGACTGGGGCACACCACCCAAATCTTTATTCATCACAGAGTTGATAAGTAGCTCAAAGGTGCAGCATAGCAAAGCTTATGTTAACCATTTAATGTAAGTGAATGGAAAATGCTAAAACACATAGCTTCTTATCCCGGAAGGTATAGCTCCATAAAAACACAGATGTGGGTGGTCTACCATAGTCTGCTAATTAGCCGATTAGTCCAGATAACTAGCAGACTACTTGGGTAGTTGATAATAAGCTCAAAAGTTTCGAATAGAAAAGCCAATGCTAACAGTTTCATGTAAGTGAATGGAAAATGCTAAAAACGATATAGCGCCATATTTAGGGAGATATAGTTAAATAAAAACAGATTGCGTGGTCGATTAGTCAACCTTTCTAACCAAGTAGGGTCCATTTGATAGATTTGGTAGTTTATTCCATGGCAGCAAAACATTTTTGATGGAAAATAAAATGGCACGAGCTGAGAGGGAGCTGTCAATCAACCGTGATCTTATCACACCCCCAAGACCATCCTGAGAAATGGTTTGAGCAGCCAAATGAGCTGTTTTTCAGCTGGGTTTTATAATACTTATAAATATTTTTTTTTATTGAAATGTTGGTGGATGCTTCATGTGACACTAAGTTTGATATGATATATACATTTTACTATTTTTACGCCAGTTTTCAGAGGCCTTAAGTAGACTCCTCGTGTTCTTCAGGAACTCCAACATGCACAGATATGTCATTTCTGTACAGCTGATCTTAGTTTGACCCACTCAATAAGAGTTCAAACTAGGCAAGCCTAGTTAAGCCTGACCCGGGTGCATGCCAGCCCAGTGGGGATACATATTTGTTAACTATGATACATGTAAACAACTGTGTGTCGGAGCTGGATTTGTGCTGGATCCTTCCGGAACAGGATAATCACTATAATAATCTGTCACTAGTAGGGCCTAGCCTGTCAATATATGTTGTGTAAGACCATATAAGATTTAATGTAATGATTTTATTGTAGGCCTATATATTCCCATAGAAGTTGCACATAAATCTCTTGTTTAATTAGGCGTGGAAGACAATTGTGGGTACATGAGGCGTATATAATCAGCTGAAAAAAAGTGTTGAGACATGTCAATGACGTCAAGCAGGACTGATAGGCCTATTGTGATGATGATGACGATGATGAAGACGAGCATGTCATAGGCCAATGAAGGGGGAAAGGCAAATAGTGGTGTAACTAGATACACTAGAAACTTTAACGTTTAACGTTAATGGTTGTTGGCGTCTAAATATCTGGGCAGTGGAGTGATATAGCCCTCTATGGCCAATGAAAACATCGTCAGTATTGAATTGAATTGAATTGAATTGAATTGAAATACTTTCATTATCCCGTGGGGAAATTCGGTAATAATGACCCTCTCGTATACATGGCCAGTCCCTGGCCAAATACAATCAGGGTCCTCGGGGATAAATCCATTGATAAATCTTTAGGTCCAGAGATTGAAGACGCTGTGCAATGTAGATGCAATCCGTTTAGGTGCGACCGTAGATGTATGAGGTTATGAATTGCCCCACGCGGATGGCACAGAATCTTGTAAATGTGATCACTTTTACTGTCGCTCGCCTCTGAGGTACCGCTGTGGCGCGTAGTTAGCCTACTTGTCAATACGACACAGGTGCATTGATTAATCATGTAACGTGACACTGCTTCTGTTTTGAAAAATATTCTGATTAGAGCCACGTTGAGATATAAGTGCTTAAGATTCCTATTTTGAAGAGCACTATCGCATGCTAGAAATAATCAACACGCCTGTGTCATACTGACAGAGATATGTAGTCTACACAGCGTTACAGAGAAGAAGATATTATGCGGTGGAGAGAGAGCTGATTGGCTAGAATCCAAGCAGCTAAATACTTAACCACACACATCTGGAGACCTGAACAGACCGTATATAGGTAGGCTAACGTATGTTGCATGGCCCCTGCAATCTCTGCACCGGCTAAAGTTTTCCGTATGGATATAGTGGCGACTGTAGCCTATTATTCAGGAGGATCTAACCAAAACTTGTAACGTTAAGTCCCACCTTTGTGGGCATATGTGTAGCCTACAAGCTAGGCTCCAATAACATATCAGAAGATGCTACAGTATTGGATGTATCGCTATGTCTGTGTTTTAATGGTTCTGTGACCTGTTCTCCCCTGACCGCCAGATCAGCACCCTCTCTGCAATAAGGGCATGCAAACAGCATCAAACACACAAGTTGACTACGCAAAGATGCAAATTAAACAATGAAATCGACAAGTAATTAGTGTTGTCATAATACTGGAATTTTGCTATTGATATTTTAACTATCGATATTTGATACTATTTTCGATACCATGGGGCCCTGTTCAGTTTCTTAGCTTCATATGAGTTTGCATCATACATTGTTGTTCAAATACAGCTGGTATAGGCTGTGAGTGTGTTGTTTAAGTGGGTTATTCTCCTCAGCTTCTCTCTAGTAGGCTACTATAAGAGGCATAGCTCTCATGTTAGATTAGGTCTTTCAAAAAATGAAATTATATAATTAACTACTCTTAGAAATAGAATAAAAATTAATATGTAGGCTATCACCTTGTTATGCTTTATTATAGAGGTGTACTGTATGTTCTCAAGCACAACAGCATCTTACTAAATTAATTTACTATTGACCATAGACAAAGTATTTTTCCTATCAACTGCAACCCAGCTGTCCAATTTCTCAGGCCTGATAGCTCTGAGGGGGGTTTGCTTAGCTTTCTGGGACATCAAGAGCGGTTACCAACCTCTTGAAATTCTTTTCTAGACTAGAGACGTAAGTTATCAGTCCCATGTTAGGTGCTTTGCAAAATTTGTAGTGTTAGCACCCTTGGTTGGCACTGCTCTGTAGCATCGCTTGTTGTATATGTTGCTAGTAATGTATCATTTGCCTCAAACACGAGTATCCAAATAGCCCTCCTGTTGTTTTCCTTTTCAATCAAAACTAGTCATAGAAGCGCTGAAGTTGCCATCTTTAACAATCTAACAACACCATGACAAGACACGCAAACTATTTTCAAGTCGAAGATACAAGGCGAGAGACGAGAGTTTAGTTCCCCGAGAACACAGCAGTGAGAGGTGACGGGGCTAGCTCTGGTGGGAAGCGGTGAGTGTGTTTGTGTAGCGCCTAGCCTATGTGTGTCGGAGTGAGAAAAAATGCAGACAGCTGGTATGGACAGTGCGGCAAATGAGTATTGAAACAGTTTCAAATATTCAGAATCGATAAAACTATATTTTTGACAACAATACGAGGAATTGATATCCAATGCAAGCAAATGATAATACGTTACTCCAGTCTCCAACTATGCCAAGTGAGTGTAGTGTTAGCTAATGTCAGAAATGCACTATAATTACCCATGAGATAAGTGAACATGAAATGTGTCTCGCTTTATTTTACTAAAACAAAGTTGTCGTATTGTTCATGTGGCCCACTATTATATAGATCATGCTGTTTTCACTACTGTGTATAGCTTCCGCTGCTCAGATAGCCTACTGTTTGATGCATGTCAGATGGCTACAACACTCACACATGCGTGTTTCAACAATAGGGAGTCGGGCAGACGCATGCGTGTTTCAACAATGGGGAGTCAGCCAGCCAGTCAGTCAGCCAGTCAGTCAGTAAGGGACATGCACTCGTATTGGCCGGGCTCCGGGACCGGCAAAAAGACGTTGTGGCTCCCTCCCCCTTCCAATGCTCGTGCACCGTCTCAAAAATGGCGTCGCACGCACGCGCTCACTCTTTCGTTCATGCATGAGGCCCAAACTCCGCTCCGCCTTTCGGCCGCGCTGTGAAGCTCTTGACTGGGGCCTTTAGCAACACAGGTTGCGGCCCAGCTGTTACGGCTAGGCTAAAGCAATGTTACCGCTATATACACTTTTTGGCTAAAGCATGGGAACGGTGCTTGTGTCCCTGTTGATAGGTACATTATTTGAGGGTAGGCAATTGTGAAATAATCTCATGTGAGCATATCCCTTTCGATGGTGTAGAAAGAATTTCCAATGGATCTTTTGATGTAACAAACCTGATTTGTGTTTCTTCATCTCACTTTCAGGCATCAGAACATTCAGCAGTCTATGCTGGTGATCAGTTCACACGCTCTACCTTATAAATATATCTTCAGTAGCTGCATGCACTCCGTCCTTGACACGATCTCTGCATTCTAATGTTAGGTATTTTCAGAAAATTAAAGATTAGCATTTGCTACAGACAGCGAGCTCGTTTATCTAGCTAGCAACCCGTCTTCCGCAGTTGGCGGCAGCAACAGTGAGACTTCCGTTCGGACTTTTTCAAAATAAAAGAACGATTCAGCAAAAGTCTAAACCACATAGAAGTTATTCAAAAAGCTTTATTTTCCACATTAAAACAAACAAAGCATTTAAACGAACCTAGGCGATATAAATAATGTTTTCTTTGATAATAACTCCACTAGCAAGAACAAGAATAATACTTACAGTCTGATTTTCTTTCCAAAATAAAAGCATATCTTGAATTCTGTAGGACACATTTCCATAGAAAAACGTTATTTTACACATAAAACAGTGAATGGGGCATTGCAATGAAGAGAGATGTATGATAATAATAGCTCTTATACTTTGGGTGAAGTTCCTGCCAGTATCTAAATGCATATATATATCAATTTGGATGATGTTGTCTTTACATATAATGGACACTGTACAGGTCTATTTTCTTAGTGGCTGCATGAAACAATTAATTTTGTCAAAGTACTCCCGAGGACACATTTTTCCAAATGAATTGTTGTAGTGTAACGTTGAAAACACACCGGACACCGAGGCGCCGGCAACTGCCGGCAAGCCCAGACCGTTTCCTTTCGGCACTCATGTTAACCGATTGGGCCGCGATAGTTTTGGCGGCGTCTGGTCGGCTTTCTTTTTGTGTCGCGTGTGCCTCTATGTGATTGTGTGATTGGAGCAGAGGAACAGAATATCTTGTTGACCAGTGTGGAGAAATGGCTTCTGGTATGAACAGCCAGGCTCCACTGAACTATATAAAACCCCAGGCTCTCCTGCTCGCACGAGAATTAACGGCAAGTCACCAGTCAGCCATTCAATGGGAGATGGGGGGTATGGTGCATGCTCAGACTGCGCTGGTGGAGTGTTTGTGGACCAAATGGAAATGCGGCTGAATTGTAACTGCGCATGTGTTATGCTTCAATGATATGTCACCGTGAAGAAAAGGAAAGCCATGGTTTAAGGAAAGCCATGATGATCCAGCCTCAGTTCTCATGTCACAACAAGTATACTGTAAGTCAGCCTTTCTCAGGTGGCATTTCCATAACATGGCATGTTTTTTAGTTTGTTTTTTAACAGTGGTGTTAAGAGAAATGACCTATTCCTATTCACCCATTTGATTGTGTCTTTCACAACTCTACCAGATTGATATCTGGATGGACACAATTCCAAAGCCACAGTGTTCAATCCGGCTGACCCATGGTGCTCTAAGGCTCATTCATTGTGGCATCCATAGAGGTTGCACAGTGGTCACTCTTAACTTGCTGTAGGAGTCCTACTTTGTGTACTGTTAAGGTTTGGTTGTAATTTGGTGATTAATGCGTCTCTTTTTCCACAATGTTAACTTTTGTGGCACAGTGCTAGGCTGATGGGATGCACAGAAGTTGGGATGTGTCAATGCCATGAATGCTGTTTCCATGGATCTTTCACAAATATTGTGTTCATAGGTGTATATGGTGTATGTTTTACTAGATCTTAGCCTACTTTACAAAATGCCATTCACACTGCCGTTGATGTTGTGACTTGAAAGTTGTTGCTAGGCATAGGTAATTCACCCTTGTGTATATCACTGTGCCGTTTACTTTCTCTTAACAGTCTAGGTCAGTCGGGTTATTAACTCCTGGGTGTTCCCAATTGATGCACGAATTTGAATGGCTTGTAGTAGAGTAATATAGTTATGTTATCAAAAGTAGAAGGCATTGTGGTTTTCACAAGGGAATATTTTTCCACCCCTTTTCAACATCAATGGCAGTGTGAGAGGTAGGCTGAGATCTACCAAAACAGACCGTATACACCTATGCACGCAAAATTTGTTAAAGAGTGGGACAATCTGGTAATGGTAAGAAGTCAAAATGACACCGGTATGGTACTAGGAGTTTATAACTGATTATTTAGCCGTCTCAATGTAATACTGATGCCTCTATATGACCTACATAAGCAAGGAAGACCACTAGCAAGAAGATTGCATATTTCTATATAGTGCTTCTAAATGCCTGTCTTTGGGTCAGTTTGCCCGTGAAAGCAGACAAAACTATTTATGGCACACAGACCAGAAGAGCCCACGTTTACATTTTGCAGGCAAAGTTTAGCAGAGTGAGTAACTAACGTTAGAATTTTATCTTTTACTTTATATTTTGTTGCTATGGCTGATACTGGGGCAGGATCAGCAAAGAGAAAAAGAAAACAATTGACAGAGGAATGTAGAAAAGCTAACAGGGACAGAGATATATTTATATAGTTCCATGGATAGAGCACAGGCAAAAAGGCGAGTAAACCTTGGTCGGTCATTCAGCTGATGGAGAGAGTTACAGGAATTAACATTAAAAGGATTCAAAACTGATCCTGAATTGGCCACCTTTCTCCTTGACAGGTATGTAATAAGTCAGGGTGGACATTGCTATAATACAACTGGCTAATAACGCAACATTTTATGTTGGCCTTGCTACCAAGCTATATCTTGCTGATATAGGACATAACATTACTAGGGAGTGTTGATAAGTTCAGCTTTCTCAACAAAATCTGTTCAAAGCTGTTAACGTTACTTGTAGGCATACATGTAACCTAAGTGTATGAACGGTACTAAAACAAAGTTTACTTTAACGTTACACGTTTCACCATCATTGTACTAGTTATTAATCTTACACAGCCACAAATAGATGCATAACCTCATTGCTACACATCCTGCAAATAGCTGTGTTTAAAAAAGAAAAACAATGTTAAAAATAAGTTGCACCTTTCTTTCCTTCACTTCTAAAACAAATGCACAGATCAAGATCTTTACGACTCGAGGTGGGGGTGCAGGACATAAAATGAAAGTTCCTAGAAGCATTTTTGGTATATGCTCCGTGACATTCTATGAAGGAAGCATGCAGAGTTAAATAGGGACAGTAGCAGTCCAAAAAATGACAATGATCGGCCAGATGGTGGCACAATAACAGGCGGTTTTAATGTTTTGGTTAATAACTTCAGAACCACATGACCTACAGCAAAAATCTTGGTTCCTCAGAATCCTTAGGTGATGCTGAATTTGATCGTTTTTGCGTCATGATAGTTTTAAGATATTTTCAATTTCATGAAAACAAGTTTTTGCTCAATCAAGTCATCCAATTGACACGAAACATCTTTGGAATGCCAAAAATTCAAAAGAATTTCAGCTGCGACCTAGTAGCAAGAATTAGTCGGTTGGTCCATCCCAAAAAATGTATGCCATGCCATGGTACATGCTAGAGACATGACATTTGTCGCAATATTGGTATCCTAAGGCATCACAACAACTATTACACAGAGCAGCCAGATGGTGGGGCTAGATGCATGCAAACAGGAAGTGAGGCATAATATCTTAAGGGTTAATGCTAAACCAACCTGTGACCTTGGAAGTTATTGGCAGAGTGGGGCAGGTAGTCAGCCAACTCGTCTCACGTGGGTAGTTGGGGCTCAGGGTATATAAGCTGTTGTGCTATGCTATCCTCTCTCTTTTCTTTTCCGTCTCTCCTTGTGCTTGGTCACAGGTAACCACCTGCTCTGTGGGGCTAGCCTAAGCCTGTTATTTATGCACCTTTCCACACACACACACACACACACACTACATTTCATTCATCCATACATTGCAGACATGACTGATGGTTTACATTTACTACATTTACATGGACTCCCTCTTCGTCACTTACTAGACCCATCGTTGTTGACTCACTCCCTCAGCCCTCCGACGGACGATCTCACCAAGTTCACTTCAGTTTTTCAGACAAATGGAACGACACATGATGGCGGTGGGGATTCCTCCGAGGGAAAGTGTTGAGGGGAAGTTACGACTAATGAAATGCAGCCCCGGTTTGTGACAAACCAAACTTCTCATGTGCATGTTTGTGAAGGGCCCAGGAAATGTGTCAGACCACATTTGGTCATACTCCATATCGTCACCATCAGGCCAAACTGTCAAAAAACTTTTTTTTTCTCCTACTAAGTTATATAAATCTCCACAAATTGTTACACACAGCTCATTTCAACTGCCTACATCATGGCTATTCCACAGATGTTTGTTCTCCTAACCATTTAACCATAATAACCTACATGAACATGGACACGCAAACAAGAAGGGATGCATCATTTCCAAACACTTACTGCTGGAGCAACCAAAGCTAACATTCAAATTTGTGAGCTGTACCGTAATGTGTAGCAGATCGCATTTGGTTATACTCTATAGCACCACCATCAGGACAATGTGGAGATTTTTCCAACAACCATCAGGTACTGTTTCACTTAACAGTTACAGGACTTGCATAGCAGTGGTCTATGTTTTGTAGTGTTACATCAAGCTTAGATTCTCACTGTGTTTGGACCCCACAGGTGGCTGCTTGCAGCTTTATTTCTTGTTATTAGTTTTCAGAAATGTTTAGATTTTTTTTTTTCACTTTGAAGTTGTACGATACAATGTGTAAATAAAGGTGGATGTTTGATTTTATTTATTTTTTTATTCCAGGCTCTAAGGCAACAAAATTTGAAAAATTTGACAAAGGGTGTAGACATAAAAGATGCACTCAATCCATGTGTCAAATACTATTCAAAAAACATAATACCACAGGAAATACTTAGCCTACATAATTTAAAAGATTTACTAAAATGTTGGTTGCAAACCATTTGTTCATTGCCATTTAGATCACTAAAATATGAGAAATTACTACTCTGTTTATATGAATTATTCTCTGTTTGACAGCATGATTTGACAAAGACCATTTCATCTTATGCAGCAATTATTTAATTTCTACGATAAAGATGTCTGATCTGGTCAATTTTGCTCAATGTCTACATTTGGATTATAATTGCCAGAGTAATTTTTTGCTGCTGAGCATGACAAACGTCCTCTGGCAGGATTAACAGTTACCAAAAGATGTTCAAGACATTCTACCAAAGTTGTTGTGTGAGCTAGAAAAAGCATTTTAACTAACATGGTAACAGTCCAACAACCTTCCACCATTTCAGTTATCAAGCTAATGGCGCATTACATTCGAAGTCCCAGTTCCCAGTTGGAAAATCGTAATTACAACCTCAGTGTGTTCCAGTGCCCAGCTCAGAAAGAAACCATTGATATGTAAAATATGTATTTTATCCTGAGATGAATATGAAATTGAGACGGTGGTCTCCCTGGCTACTTCCGTCATTAACAAAATATCTTCTTTCATTAGCAATGGAGGTTAACCTAAAAGCAGTGTAAAATTAATCTCTGGAAGCTTTACAATGTGGTGTCACGCCAACTTCCTGCTCTCTGTTCTAGCCTAGGGGCCACATGTAGAGGCCTGTAAAGTTGATTTTACAACGGTACAATACATATACCAATTAATAAAGGAAGGTATCTTCTTTCATTAGCAATGGAGGTTAAACTCAAAGCAGTGTAAAATGAATCTCTGGAGGCTTTAGAATGTGTTTTCAAGCCAGCTTTTGACAGGCTTTGACATTGAGTTTGACACTAGATAAAAGTGGAATATGAAAGTGGAGGTCCTCCTGAGTCTGTGGATATATGTTTCATGCTGCCATTAAGCCAGTTGTACAGTGTCCAATCTTTATAACCTATACATTCCAATAAAACGCATTTATCCATTTAGGTACTGAGAACAACTTTATCAATATTATTATCAGTTATTATCATACAGAAACATAATTTGTTTTGAAAAGCTTTGTTTAACCCTTAGGAGTCTTGGCACATTTTACGCGTGCGTAAAGGTTAATTTTATATCAAATTAAAAAGTTAATAATTCCGTTATTCCTTGGTTTATCAACACCAATGTAACCAGTTTAAAGCCAGCACTTTCGACAAAAGG
>OMKL01155716.1:0-10000 GCA_900302295.1 Parasudis fraserbrunneri | reverse complement strand
ACGCAAGGATCCTTTTATTTACCTCCCGCGTGCGTGTCCATGACATGGTGAATGCGCATTTCGTTTTTGATGAATAACTGAAACAGATTAGGATATCACCCACCAAGTATCCACTGTATTTCAGCAAGTGATCTCCGTTTTAGGTTAGGGTTAGGCGTGAAGTCTCCAGTGAGGTTCAGATTAGGGTTGAGGTAGAGGTTAGGTGTATAAAGAAACGCGTGTAAAAAGATGTGGATAATTGAATCAGATCAGGATATAAACCATCTAGTGCTCACTGTGTTAGAGCCGTATTAACAGATCTTTGGCCTGAAAAATATCATATTTACCGACCTGACAGAGAATATACATACATCCCGGGAAATGTGCAAAACCACTGTTTTTCCACATTTACTATGTACATAAATACATGAGAAAAAACAACTAAAATGTTTTTAAATACCTGTTATGGTTACCACTTGGTAGCTTCACAACCATTCTATGAAGCATGGCTATTTCTGCTTTAGGGCCTCATAAAGCATGACTGGAACTGACCAACCAGGACTGTTGGACAACAGCTGCCCATATTATGAAATGAAAATTAGTGACATCAACCACATTGTAGGATATATCACCAGAGTCATGAATGTTGATCACCCAACAAACATGAACATGCCCTAACAAAAAAAAGTATCATTGTATTCCCACAAAAGTACCATGGAATTTCCATATTATTTTGGTTGCTACAATTGACCAAAGAATTATGGAAATACCATGCTATTGCCATCACTATGATTGAGGTTTAAATTGGATTATACCGTGGTATTATTTAAGTGCAAAAGTGGTACCATGGTGATACATGACCTTTATCATGGCAGTATAAGTGTGTGGTGAAGAGGAGTGGCTGAGCAGGACTTTTTACTTAGGCTAAGTACCTTTACGTTTGCCTGGACCACAAAGGGAAAGGAAGAAGGAGACCATATTGTAGTTTTATTATCTATATCATGGTATTTACAGTATTAGTCCATCAGAACATAGGAAATTCTAATTATATCACAAGGAAACAAAGAAACAGAATAATGTTTTCCCAAGGTTTTAGATATAGACTGTTAGCATACATTTGAATTTAAAACAGTCTGCACAACACTGCATTAATTTTTTGCCATTAAATGTCTTCCCAGGGGACATCCTCCTAGTTGCAATGTGTAAGTAACTGCATGGGACTGAGACCCCTTCAAGTTCAAATATTAGCAACGCACCACGACAAAAAATAAAAGTTTGATTAACATTAAGCTAATGGATCCATTGAGTGCTTGTAAATCATACACCAAGTATAAAGCCGTGTGAGGTATACCTAGGCCTCAAGCTCTGGCAGAGAGGCCCAGCTTGCACAGATCCAGTCATGATGAGTAATACTTTAAAAGCCTCATAAAGAACACTGCATGTGCCCACATCTACCTGTGAATCACAGCTTGCTAAGCAAACAAATGAGATGAAGAATGATGCATGAACATGCACATACACACAAGCGTGTGCATGAATAAATGTGTGCATGAATAAATACAATTTTTATTTTTGTGTCATGCCACATAGGCTGCAGTATGTGGCTAATATATCTATCTATCTATCTATCTATCTATCTATCTGTCTGTCTGTCTGTCTGTCTGTCTGTCTGTCTGTCTGTCTGTCCATCTACAGTATACTGTAACAATGTAACAGTGGTGGTCCAAATTGTCTACTCTCCACCACCAAGTCAAACCACAAGTTAGCGATATTGATTACTGACGTCACCACATCACTGCTAAGCACACCAGTGAACAAGATATATTAATCCTGAGAAAATTGTAAGGGCTACACTGCTCCCCATCATTTGTTGCTACTTTTTGTGGATAGCATAGTGTTTGGCAAAGCAAGATGTAAATATTGCTCACTAAACATGCCTTCAGTAATTACTTTCTTCCTGCAGAAATCAAGTGAACAGGACAACGAGTGACCAGCATGAAGTAATATTGTCAGCTTTTCATAATATTTGCTTGGGAGTCTTGGGAAGGACATTGTAAACAAGTGTGGCTTTAGCTCAGCTCTTTCTCATCTTTGATGAGCAGATTACATGTTTGACTTATGCTAACGTCTGGGGATATATAAAATGGAATACATACATACATTTTCTATACTGTATGCCTTCAAATCAGTCATGTTTTTTAATCTTAGAAGAATGGCTTTTTTTCTCAAGCTCAACTCTTATTCCCCATTCACGTGTTGCTGAATTCCCCCACAGAATACATCACGCACATGAGTATTCCAAAGATTGCAAATAGCTGGAGATGTTGCTGAAAAATCATATCAACAATGTTTCTAAAACTGATTGCATGGCTATAAATAAAACATTTATTTTAGTTTATGAGAATGCAGTTTATTCTATAAACATCCATTCTCCACCCCAGTTGTATTTTTGGCATTTCAAATTCATAGCTTTTTCTTTAAAGATCCTGTTTGAGGGATGATTAAAGCCAAAGAGAGACCCAAATGCCAGCACCTAAGGATTGCTCACTGAGGATGCCAATGAAAACCTTTGCGGTTGACGAGATCTCAGATGTAACAGTTGACTTCAATCATATTCAACATGAGATTTTGGGCAGGGAATTATGTAGACATCTGGGGGGTTGAGGGTTGGCATCCATGCCATGGGGTCTTGTGTCTGTCGAATTTGGATGTCCGAGGCAAGCAGACACCACTGAACACGATGGGTAGGGGAAAGACCTGAGCTGTAAGATAGCAGGATGCCATCTACAGTGCCAGCAATGGGGGCATATGCTAGCCAGTTGTCTCCGATCCCACTACAACCACCTCTGTGGGGAGTTGTAGACTTGTTCAGGGTCAGATTTTAGTGGTGGAGATCAGGAAATAGCTCAATGTGGTAGAAAATGGTCGCACTTTGATAGGAGTCACACTTGGTAATGGTCACAATGTGCTCTGTTACTGCTTTTAGAGAAAAGGTCCCTACTGGAATCTGCAAAAGAATGATTTCCTACATCCCAACACACCCCTTACGCAAATGAAATATAGTAAAACCTATAGTATTCTTGTGGGTTTTTTGTGTATGCACTATAGATTTACCACAGAAATACTGCAGTGATTCATTATAGAAATGTATGGAGAATCACTATAGTATTCCTGTGGTTTTACCATAGAAATACTACATTTCTATAGTGATTCACTCAAGTATTTCTATAGTAAGTGGTGCAAAAAAAAAAACACACAATATCATTCATTTTCATATGGGACACCCCCAAATCCCTAACCAACCACCCACACCCACCTAACAGTCTTCAGAGCTAATCGCCACCAGCCCATTCACTTCCCTAGTCCTCTGCGCCAGTACTCATAATAAAGAGTGATGTATTCAGAGTAATTCACAAGCAACAACAGGACAGCTGCAGGGCCAGATGGTGTCTCACCTGGAACTCTGATGCACTGCACCAACCAGCTATAGTCCCTCTGTTCACCAACACCTTTGACCACTTCCAGATTACACCCAAAGTATCGTCCCACTTTAAAACAGTGACCGTCGTTCCCATTCCCAAGATAGACAGATTTCACCTGCCTCAATGACTATTAACCCTGACGTTGGCCATAATGGAATCTTTTGAGTGTCATGATGAGCCTTTGAGCCTCTGCAGTTTGCTTACAGGGTTAATTACTGATGATGTGGTCAAAATGGAACTACTCTGTGCCTTGTAATACCTGTACTATCTGTTCTGGTACAACTCTGTTTATTGTCTTCCACTCTGCATTCAACATTATTATTCCAGAGCTGCTCCACAGCAAACTGTCCCAGCTTAACAAAGCCTCCCACCCTACCCCTTCCCCCAACCACCACTGCCATGTCAATACTTCCATTGGGCCATAACCTGTTAAGACTCCCCTTCCATGAGCACAGGCACACCAGTCCAGCGATCCATCCATCAAACCTCTGATGTTTACAGTTCACAACACACTGGTGGGAACTCATCATCGACAGTGATGAGTCCATCAACACAAAAGAAAGGTGTGGTTCACCTTATGTCATGGTGTGCAAACAACAATCTGGAGTTAAACACGCTCAAAACCTTTGAGATGAAGGTTGACTTCAACAGGAACCTTCCTGCTCATCTCGACCTAGAAACGACAACTGTGAACATGGTTGAGTTGCTCAAGTTCACCCTCAGATAGGACCAGAATATCTCCCACTTCATCAAAACGGTCCAGCAGAGGTTATTTTTCCAGCAGCAACTGAAGAAGCTCGATGTCTCACAGCCAGTCCTGGTCCAATTCTACAGAATATATGATCAAAAGAATCCTCCATCCCGGGTCCTGTTTAGTCCTTGTACCATATGCATCAGAAATGATGTAATTTGTTGATGCATTTCCACACCTATATCAAGACCAAGCCTTTACATAGGCCTATTTGGCAAATAAAAGTGATACTAATTCTGATAAATTGACATAGTTGGTAAAGTGTGGGTTTTTGAGCAGTAAGTGAAGAAAAAAATAGAATATATATATATATTCACAGGGCAGCTACTGCAGCACTAATGAAGTCCTTTCACTGGCCATCGCCTAGCAAGGACAATGATTAATGCAGCTGTAGCTTTCCATTAAGATCACACAGAATATGAATGGAATAAGAGATATAAAAAATTTAGAGCATCAGCAAATCAGCCATACATTAATTCATTCTCAACTACCAGAGAAAAAGACACTGTGGGAGAAAGACTGCAGCAATTACTCATAAAAAGCTATTTTATGTTATGAGTGCTTGCCATCAGTATCCTGTGCTAATTACAATACTATTATACAATGACTAGGCTATCATATAACTTAGCATAAAATTTACTTTCACATGTTCGCTTGGGACAAAAATAGAAATAGGAGAAAGAAATACTGCTGACAACATACAGTAGTTAACAAAGTTATCTTAAAGTTGCACTATTGGAAATTCAGCCACTATCTATAGATGTCGCACTAGACAACCAAAACAATATGATTCATATAGGATTCATAGGATCAGCGAACCAAGTTCAGATCAAACTGTCAAACTCGGCATCGCAGATGAAACATGACTCAAGATTCAGCAACTGATCGTCCCATTTCTTGATTATAATGTTGTCAGAAACATAACTTTAGGTAGAAAAGATAATGTTGATGATCGAGAAAGCTGCCATTTTACATACAGTAGTTCACAATTTAAAAGCACTACTCATAGCAAATTCAAAATATGCTTAATTCAGTAAAATGTTTTGAAAAATAAATCATTATGGTAATATGGCGACTACTTATGTTATAAGAATTATTTTTAAACTACAATATCAGTGGTTTTGACATTGTGGGCCCTATGCAATGCTCACCTTTACAGGAATGAATCTTGCTCCTGTGCATCTCTTTCCATTATTGATTGACTGATTTGGCAATTCTGTCCTTCAATAGGCTTTCCGTGTTATGCAAATGTACTTTAAATGCCTCAGCTTTACCACTTTTGTTGTGAAATGTCACTTTTGATGTAATTTACTCCCTTGTGCCTTAATATAACATCCATACCATAAATTCACCATAGGCTTGATTCATGAAAGATTAAGAAAAACAGTCTGAGCCATTAGCTCTTGTGAAAGCAAAAGTGGTATAGCCTACAACCCAAATGTTCAAATCACTGGTATTTTTAAGGCCAATAAAGCCTATAGTGTACAAGCAGTTATGGAAAACTGTATCTCAATATAATATCACATGCTAATATCACTAGTACCACAGTGGTACAGTAACACTCATGTTTCTAGCCAAATAGCATGTGAGGGGAAAACTGCAAACAAGGGAAACTTCAAAGGAATGCTAACTAAGCCACTGGAGAGACAGAAAAAAGTAATTTCATTAGTTCAGAAAGACTCTACGGAATATGTTAGGACTGAGACCAGCGCCACTTCATTAAAGCTAGCAGAACCTCTATCAGAACACATTTCTAAGATGGTTACACTAAAAATAAACACATTAAAATTAACTAAGAAATACATTCCATGGAATAAGTTAAAAAATTCAAACCTGGCTGATACATGGCCCGATGTGAGAAACAAGGCCTGGATCTTTTCACTTTGATCATTGTTGCCTAATTTGATGTTAATGAGGGGGCTGTGTCCTTCATTGTAAAGAGTTGCTTTGATATAGGCTACATAAAAAATTCAACCAATCAACCAAACAGCCATCAGAGCAAGTGAGCAAGCAAGCAACAGTAACACAGCTGGAGACTGTATCCTTTTATAATTGGCTAGTTCTTCGACAACGTCTCCAACAATGCATGTCTTTCACGGTCTCTTACATCATGGCCACACACACTAATACGTTTTCGTTCTAATTTGCATAGGTGATGACGCAGACACCCAGGTTTGCTTCCTGATTGGGTCTTATCAGTCATGATGTGTCTTTTCCTAATTTGTCACACCCCTATCACCTGACCCTTTTCCGGAAGAAAACAAACAACAACTTTGCCTTGGCTACCACCGGTTAATTCAACATGAATAATGAATTACAGACATTGCTGACCTTGTAGTCTATGCTAGCAGCTATTGTGTAGTTCAATTCTGCATTATATAATTAAGTAATAGCTCATGACAGGCCATGGTATATTGTTATATCACAGCTAAGGGTGTTGTTCGGCTCGACGCAAAGCGGAGCCCTTAGTTGTTATATTTAAGCAATAGCTCACGACAGGCCATGGTATATGGTTATTATATCACAGCTAAGGGGTGTTGTTCGGCCCAACGTGAAGCGGAAGTTTAATGGTAGCAGTCCAACAAACAAACTTACGAGACAGCTAAGGCTAAGTTAGCAGCTACTCATTAGGATAGTATCCCTGCATCACATCTGTTATTATTCCATTCATAAATCCCTCTGGTATTTTGTATTCTGTTCCAGCCGATCCCTCCTGCAAGCATTTAGCTAATTACTAGTTACTGCTTGTCAGCCTTGACGCTGCCAATAATGTTCTACATTTACATGTCACGCCAAAGCTCCGGCACACATGCTACAGATATCACTCATTTGGGTTAGCTAGATTAGTCTATAAAGTGGTTCTCAAGTCTCGTGTTGGGGGCAGCACAGTTGGTTGCTAGTGGGGCTTTTTGTTTACGTTTAGCAGGCGATTATTTTTCCAGAGATATGCAACACTACTCAGTCAACTCCTCTGCACTCCCACGGAGGTCTGGCAGGCACTTAATGTTAACGCTGTCCTCACTAACTAGCAAGCTTATTTTCAGATGCAAAGTGATACTGAATTGTGCAAAGGAATTAGACGTCATAGTCGTGGTATATGGTTAATATACCATGGCTATGAACCAATCAGATTGCTTGATTTGAGCTACCTGCTTTATAAATGCACAATATATCACAGCCTGAAGTGAGCTATTGCTTTTATAAAACGGTCACCAAGTATGGCAATATGAAAGTTATAGACACACTCCAATTTTCAGTTTTTATTACTAATTTAAGAAATCATTTATACAATAGGTCTTCCTGGTTGCCTGCACATAGTGTGAGGCGGTTGCTGTGCAACGTAGCTACACTACTGACTTATTTTTAGCCCCGCTAGTGAGAGAAGAACAGTGGCAGCCAGTTACAGCTATCTTTATGACAATATAGCTGTTGCTGCTAACTTAGCCTCTTTATCAAGTCAGAGCTTTTCAGAACGCAATCAGACCAAGCAGCCAACTGGTTAGACTTGCTAGCTAATGCTAATGTAACAACTTAGCAGCCCAACAAATTTTCTGAGACAGCTAACACTAAGTTAGCAGCTGCTACTCATAAGGATAGCATCCCTACATGACATCTGCTGTTATTCCAACCATTCATAAATCCCTCTGGTATTTTGTATTCTGTTCCAGTCGATCCCTCCTGCAAGCATTTAGCTAATGTTACAAGAAAAAGCAGTTTCACTGTCATGTAGCAGCTAACGCAAACGTTAGCTCTTTAGCCAATTAACTTGTTGTAATAGCTCCATGACCAGAATGCGTTCTCTGAGCCAACTACAATAATCTATATTTAGTATGTCAGCTGAAGCTCCAGCATACAAGTCAGATTGCAGCAGCAGCAGATATCACAACTTGTTTGGGTCAGCTAAATTAGTCAATGAAGAAGTGGTTGCTGCAACTAAGCAACCAGAGTAGACAATCTGCTTCCTGTTTACATTGGCATGCATGTGAATGATCATGTGATATGTATTTTCAGGCGAGCTAGTATGGATGGAGATCTTTTCTGAAACTGTGCTAAAATCCTCCTGTGGACAGAGATTGTTTTCGTTTTAAAAATCCAGTCTAAAACAAACGTATTAGTGTGGATGTAGCCTATGACTAAAGATAATTTTGTCTTTGACTGTTTGTCAATAAGTAGTAAAATTTTATTTTCTGATGGCCGAGTCTCAATTCTAAAATTACTTATTTTTCATTTGCAAGTCACAAATCCACTTATGATGATTATTGAATAACATTTCCCATAATAATATTTACTACATCACTAAGTTTAGACCTTACATTGCAATTGGCTGACTTGTAACCTGCAATTCCTCATTTCTAAAGCATCAGTCTGCTTTGATCACATTCTGTTGATAAATGAAGCTATACGGGGGAAAAAAAAGAAGTTCATTAATACAATTATTGATAAAACTGTTGTTTAAAAACAATACGCACAGACATTTTGGCATCGTAACAAAGAACAATTTAAAAATAAAAGTGCTGCGGGTCCTCACTGAAATCCTGACCCAGCTCTCAAAACATGAAATAGGCATGTAATTTAGTGTCTACATGGTTCTCATTCTCTGCTGCAGTGTGCATTAGAGCTGGGTCATGATTTCAGTGAGGGTTTGCTGTGGTACTTGCTGATGTAAATATACGTCTTTTGGACTCAAAGTGTAATAATTTTACTACAATAAACTCCCGGAAGACCTTAGATCTGCCCCTATTCTGCCTGTTTTCAAAACTAAGCTAAAGACCCTTATGTTTACTTTTGCTTTTAACTGTTACTAACCTACTGAAGTTCTATCTTAACTATACTCAATTTTATTTTTAATGATCTGTGTGAACCCTACACCTCACTTGCTGAAGCTGGTATTGATGGTCAATTACTGTACCCACAATTTGCGTGGGGGGGTGAAAAACTTTCCATGCCTAGTCTTAGTAAGAGAGAGCGCAGGAGGGTTTATTGTTCTATTTTAATTATTGTTTTTTTTGTGAAGCACCTTGAATTGCCCTTGTGTATGAAAAGTGCTATATAAATAAATTTGACTTGACTTGACTTTTTTTTGTTGTTGCAGGTCCAGGGCTTCATTGGGAGTCCAGTCTCTTCGGTCTCCCCGGAAATCCTTGCGTTTTAAAGAGACACAGAACCTTACCAAAAGGGGACAACCTGATCAACATGTAAGTTACGATATGATCTTTCATGTGCACCGTTAAAATGTCGCTAAATTTAAAAGTATTGGTTGAAGAGTGCTACTCTAATGTTTAATTTTCAGATTTGTAAAGTGGATTGAATGGTTGATCTTGCCATTGAATGTACTAACTCCATTTATACAACAGGTAGTTAACGGCCGCCTGAGGCGGGCCGAAGCGGTGAGCTGTAATTGCATCTTAACCACTGGGGTGTGGAGTGGCGCTGCAGGCTAGTATAGGTCACTTTGGGAAAACATACTTGTGAATTCTAGGTCTTGTAGTACCTCGATCTCTTGTACGTTAATAGCAATATTGTAAGTCGCTTTGGATAAAAGTGTCTGCTAAATGACTACTGTAATGTAATAATGCACATGTTTCACTTATTTTCCAGGCTTTAGGTAGTGATCAAAGGTCTTCAGGTCACTGACCTTGAACTTGTGTCCATCTCATTCTCATGAAGGCTACCTGAACTTGTCCATCTCATTCTCATGAAGGCTATGTCATCAGTGCCTTAAAGGATACCGCCTCTGATGATACAAGGTAATCTCTAATAATTCCTTACCCCAAACATAGCCCTGTTG
>OMKL01155715.1:3644-16764 GCA_900302295.1 Parasudis fraserbrunneri | reverse complement strand
TATATATACAGGCCCTATACATGCTAAATGCTAAAACCTGAGTGGAAATTTGAAAACATGCAGGGCTGTCCATTTGGCATCCACGGCTTATTAATAATGATAGAACCTATTCATTTTCCAATGTCAAGGCCAGGTGGGGAGGTAAATGAGCCGAGGTGGCCTGCCTGGCAAGTAGAACACCTTGTAACTGTGGTTACTCCCAAGGACAGTCCAATCAATATTTACGGACATGACCAATTCTTGCAAGCAAGAAACCAAAAACACTAAGACTCAAAACTGGAATGTCAACATTGCAAATATGAAGCTGCTCTGTGAAAGTGAGTGATGAGTTTGCACAAATGTGGCCACTTCATCCAAAGTCTGTATGATTCTTCCATCTGAACAGACAACATTTTCGGCAGTCTCTTCAAAGTCCTTATGCTTATTATGATTCTGTGCTTATGAGCTAAAAGAGAAATAATTTATTTGTTATACAGTAGGTTACAACTTCACCAACACCTTGATATTATAGTGCTATGTAATGCTACCCACAATCTTGAAATATCAACTTTTTTTTATGTAATTTGACTTTATTCTCAAAATCTTCACTTTGATCTCAAGATTTCGACTTTATTGTCAAACTGTTACTGTTGTCAAAGGATATACAATATGTTTTCTTATAATGGCCCTATTACTCTGTCATATTGCAGAATCTGTTAAGCCATCGAAACAGCAGGTAAGGCCTATTTGTTTTTCCTGGCAATAGTCTTTGGCAGTGTAACTATGGTAATAAATGACTGTTATTTTGAAAATTACAAAAGAGGCCTTGCATGGAATGTCTGTGTAGTTTTCTTTCTTCCAGCATGGTTGCCTGTAAAAAATTTAAAAGAAAAATAAGACTTCAAATTATTACATTCTTGTTGATATATTTCTCATATGTCAACATATAGCAACCGTAGTTTTGCACATATGGTAGCAACCGTTGTTTCTTTCAACATGGAGGGAAAATGGGCATTCTAAACATTCCATGAAAAGCCTCTATTTAAATTAGACTAGAAGATTAGTTTGTGGTGGTGGGTTTGTGGTGTGCGCAAGTGTGTGCCCTCAGTGGGTTCACATTATGCATTTGCTGTATACTTTTACATATTCTCCACACAACAGTATATTATTGTATTGGTAATATTTGACACCACACACTGTTACTGTTCATGTATTTTGTACTTTGTAAGCCAGACTAAAAATGACTGTTTGCCAAGTAAATTACAGCGGCAGAGGTGGCAGGGGCACACAAAGAGACTAGGAGATTTCCCAACTCTGTGGTATCAGTTGCCTGGTATGACACTGTGTGTGTGTGTGTGTGTGTGTGTGTGCGTGTGTGTGCGTGTGTGTGCGTGTGTGTGCGCGTGTGTGCGCGTGTGTGTGTGTACGTGCCCCCGCACGTTTGTGTCATGTCTGCGCATCCGAGTGTGCATGGGTGCCTCAGGACAGTGATAAGGACAACGTCATGTTCCTTCCACAAAGCACTAACCAGCCATCCATGGTGCTTCCAGTAACCAGTCCTCAAGGCAGATAATAACAGCCTTGTCTTTCCTCCCAGACGACACAGAGGGACACAGGCACGCTCTGAGGCCAGTAACCACCTCACCAGTGGTGCATGGTAAACCCTCAGGTTGACAAACAGCAAGAAATCTCAAGTGATTCCCAACTTTCATGACTGTGGAATGGTGAGTATTCCAATAACACCATCTTTGTCAGGTGTTTACAGTATAATAATGATAATAATAATAATAATAATAATAATAATAATAATAATAATAATAATATTATTATTGTTGTTGTTGTTGCTGTTATTATTATTATTGTTGTTGTTGTTGTTGTTGTTGTTGTTGTTGTTGTTGTTGTTGTTGTTGTTGTTGTTGTTGTTGTTGTTGTTGTTGTTGTTGTTGTTGTTGTTATTATTATTATTATGTTACAGATAATAGACTTTTGTGATACCCAAAGTGCCAAAAGCATGTTTATCAACATTCAATTTCAAATCAGCCTTTTAACGTACAATTATTCCAGGCCCTAAATATGAAAACAGGTTGTTGAATACTCATTAACTTCCAAATACATCACTGGTAAATTGCTCTTATCTGCGTATGAACTGGTGTCCTTTTGCTCAATACACATGACCACTCAGCTAATGGAAAATGCCCCAAAAAGACCAGTTACCTTATAATGGGCAGGGCTATACTGGATGAAGCAATAGTGGACATATGACTGATAGTTGTTATTTTCATATGGTGCAAGTATGGCGATGTGTCGAGGGACAGCCACTGGTAAAATCTATTCATTCAGGACACAGTCACTTTAAATGGAATACTGTATCAGTTTGGAGATCTTTTACTTTGAAATTTGTAGGGTCATCTTGTAACATATATGTAACATGATGGTTTGTGAATGTGCCATGAAAACATATCTGTGTTGAAGGTGCTATATACTATATGCTATCAACAGCTTGCAAAGATAGTATGACAGACTTTTACAGTGTTTGGGTTTTGGACACAGCCACATAAACTTTTATCAGTCATCCGTGTCTATTGTAACATCATGCCTTATGGAGATCACATCCTCACTCACATCAAGCTTTCATGCCTCAACAGTTTCAACAGCACGTTAAAGGTGCCTTTTGGACATTATCACTTCCAATCCCACTCACACAATGCAGCCTGCCCCTCAGAATGCATAGCAATTCAAATATTGTCTTGATAAGACATGAAAGTATGTATTTCATCCTCTTATTGAGAATAATTCATGTCATTTGGGCTGCCTAACAGGTTTTATCAGCATGGGATCAGCATGGGTATCAGCACTTGCCATGCTGCTGGCATTAGTGAATGGAGCCAGAAATGGTGAGCACTGCCTTCGGGACTGAATAACATTTGTAAATGGCAACACCTTGCCAGAGGTTACAAAGACAATTGATCAGACACTTTGCATCCCATTGTCTTAGAAATGTTGTGTGAGAACGAAATGTGGAGCTTCGACACATTTTGGAATTATGAGAATAATTTAGCACTGGGCACTGTCAATAAATCTATGGCTTTATCCCTGGCCCGGAATATAAATGATCTTTTTTTCTTTTTTAAGAGAATCCTCTCCAACTCCTTAGTAATAGTAAGTTGAAGAGTGACTCACTGCATCTTAAAAAACAAAACAGAAACATTTTAGATTTAATAGCCTTGTGTGTCAGTCTTCACAAGATCACAATCATTAATTTGATGTTTATTAGTGGTAGAGTGCAAAGTGCAGTGCAAATGTTTTGGCCTACTGTCAGTGCATACTTTCCTCCCCAAGCAAAGGCACTACAGGTGAGCTGGTAACATGACTGCAGACAGTCACATTACATTGTGGTGTCATGTGACATTGGTAGAAAAAAATATATACTTTCTCAATGGAATTAACCCTAGGGCAGTAAAGCATGAAAATCACACTTACAAATATGATAAAAAGTAGTTTTTTGTGCATTTTTCCACTGTGATCCCACTCTCGATTTGTTTTCTTCTTTCTTAGAGGATGACTCATCTCCATGTGCGGAGGTCCGTGCGTCCGGCTCCGTGGTGACCTTGGGCTCACCTGTGACTGCCACCTGTGTCGTCAGAGACAGCTGCCCCCTGACCGCGGGACAAGCTGGTCACATTGAATGGCACCTTGGCCAGCGTCTTCTTCCCAGCGGCAGCCCCACAGCTAACGACAGCGCAAGTGCTAAGACCTCCACGGTCCTCATACCCAGCTTCAACGCCACGCGCCAGTACCTCACCTGCTGTGTCCACCTCCGTGACCACGCCTCCCCCTGTCAGGAAGTAGGGGGCGTGGAGATAAGAGCTGGATGTGAGAGGGAATTTTATTTCCTCCGTTTATATTTTTTCACGTGTTCAGTGTGTCAGCTACAGTTTAGATCTCTGTGCAAGCCTGTTCAAAGTAGGTCTATATAAAATAGGCGGATAAAAACTCATGACAGGCCTAAATACTATAATCAAAACAAAGCAGAGCAAATGGAAAGCACAGCAAATGATAGTATTGTTAAGCAGAAAGCTACGGTGTTGTGGTTGAACTACACTTCCAGTGCTCCATTTTCCCATCAAACCCTCCTACTTGCCCTCCGGTTGGCCATCTAGTATTGAACACAGTGTGCTTTTCATCTCAGCCATAAGATCTAACAGACTTTAGGTCTGGGAGAATAATACATTTTTAATGTATTTGAAATCTAAGTTTGAGCTACAGCATCCCTGGCCAGAGGATTACCAATAAAAAAAGTTCTCAAGACTTTCATCTCAAAATGAGAAGCGAAGCCTCGTCTTGACGTGGTATATAGATCGGCCAGTCTTATCCAGCTGTGTGTTTGGCTGTTAAAACTCTCGTCTAAAACATTTATTTATTCATAGATCCACCAACGGTTCCCCAGAACCTCAGCTGCCAGACGAACCTGACGAACCCCAACACGCTGACCTGTCGCTGGGACCCCGGACAGAAGGAGACCCACCTATGGACAAAGTACACCCTCCATACGCAGATATGGTAAGATTTTACATTTTCGATCTCATATGAGTACACTCATTCTGTGACGCAGAAAACCGACACATTGATCAAGGATTCTTTTGAGGTCAGGCAATTGAAAGTTTCGTGTGCTTAAATAGGATTAGGAAATGATGAAAGACATTAGTGTGGTTGCATAATTACTGTATATTCTCTGATAAGGAATAATCTAAACAGATTATTTACGGAGGCAGACAACAGAGTCTTTGATTGAGGGTAGAATTTAATGATGCATGATGTTGCAACAAGGAGAGATTCAGAATACAGCAATGACTGCCCTACACTGGATCTCTATATAATGGTGAGCTAACAAAGTATTTATACAGTGTAGTAGATAAAACGGAGTGGGTGCATTGACATACAGAATATGAGTTAAGAGATATGGAGTACAGAGTGTACGAGAGATATGGGGTACAGAGTAAGGAACGTAGATAGATAGGCACAGAGACAGACAGAAATGGGTGAGGGAGAGGTGAAGGCTGAGAGGGAGAGAGAGAGCAGGAGAGTGTGTGCTGATCAATTTCATTCTCCATGTAATGGTTTTCTAATTTTCAGGGATCTAGACAAGAACTTTACCTACGAGCTGCCAACAGGAGTCCACCGCTACACTATCCCTCGCTCTGACTTTGTCTTCTTCTCAGAGATGGAAATACGTGTGAGGGCAGAGAATGCTTTAGGTGAAGCTTCCTCAGTCCCAATAGTTTTGGAACCCCTCAGGTCAGGTAAGAATTACTGCTTGGGCTTACTTAAAGTCATGCCTGTCTTGACCATGGTACAAATTGGTGTAGGACACATGCTTGTTCCTGCACACAATCTTAATTAACTATGCACAATATTGATTTTAACACTTTACTCCACTCTAACTGAAGAAAAAGAGATGAGACCTACCATATCCATTTTGGGGGGTTTCAGCCATTGTTGTGACTTCTGATTGGATAACACTTATGGGCCATGCTGGAATCACATTCCATTTTTTCCCTTTCTTTTCATCATTAATTGCATAAAGTTGACATGAGCTAAATTCTTGTCCTGCCCTTTTCACCGCACTGCGAGCAGTCCGTGCCACAAGCTATCCCAACATGCTCTGAGCAGCGAATTGCTCGCTTCCCATAGAAAATTAATCATACCGGTGGGCCATAGCCAATATATACCATTTGAAAGCCTGGAAACTAAAGATTAATTTGAGATGCAGCTTAGCACTCTGTGTAATTTTTGTATAAAGTTTGGGACATTATTAAGGATGTCATATGACAAATTATATAATCAAACTTCGGGTGACAGCAGATTTGGTGCATTATAGAACCATTTTTGACCGCTCTATTTTTGAAAACAAATGGTCAGAAATCCCACCAAAAGACCACACAAATACCTAAAGACCTTGAATAATACTTATTAAATGTTTCTGTGACTTTCTGTGATTTGGTGTGATTTAATTTTTTTTACTGCAATTGTATGGCGAGCAATTTTTTCCTGAAAATGGCTCATAAAACCCCCCTTATTGACAATGCGTCTCTAGATAAACCATAGACACTCTTATTGGACCAGGCCTCTAGTTTCTAGGTGTAAAGTGTCAGGGTGCTGTGATTAACCTAGAGGGCGCTATAGGTCATTACAGTGAAGTCAGGTTTAAAAATAATTGTGAGTACACACAGAATGCAGTTGAGCTCTGTAGATCCACATGTCTCTCCACTTTACAGCCATACCCAATGTATGCAATTCCAAGACTGTTTAGGAACCACAGTATGCATAAATAGGCAAGTATACTGCAATTTAAAAAAAGCAAAAGTTACATTTGTACTGCATGCAAACAACTGCATGGTTTTTACCCTAAACTGGATGGAACTAGCATAAAGTGGGCATGGCTGTAAAGGGCAGGTTCAGATACCTTGGGGTGAAAGGTCAAAGGACCCCTTTGAAAATGGCCATGCCAGTTCTTCACCTCCAAATTTTGCGTACATTTGGAGCAATATTTAGCCCCTTTCCAGGTAAACTAGCATAACATGGTTGTTATCTACAGATACCTCAAAAGGTCTCTAGTATCATATGATACTGTACCACTACCTTGACTCTTTCATTCAGAAACACAATCTTTTAATCTTTACCGTGGCTTGTACAGTAATATGACCGTTCCATTGCAGCCAAGTTTGACCCTCCGAAGATTCTGAAGATTCAAGCTGAGCCCAACAAGTATGGCTGCCTGAAGTTCAGCTGGGGTTTATTACAGCACCTGGCCTGGGTTCCTGCTGCCTTCCTCAAGCTGGAGGTTCGGCTGAAAACTGCTGGGACCAGTCAGTGGAGTGAACCAACACCAGTGAGTTAACACAATTCCTCTTCAGTTTAATAGTTTTGATATGCTTGTAATAAACAATCATACTATAATGTGTGTGTGTGTGTGTGTGTGTGCGTGCGTGCTACATACCATGTTAGATCCCAGTGACCCGTACCAGACCCCTGATCCCAGTGACCCGTATCAGACCTGTGGAGGTGTGCCGTCTGCTCCATGGGATAGAGTACGATGCCCAGGTTAGGGTAAGATACCAACAGAGCCCTTGGAGTGAATGGAGCCACAGCCACTCTGGAGTCACCTTGGAGAGGGGTACGTACAGGCTTAGAGATCAATTCAATGTAACACAATACATCACTCTAACAATTTCCAATCTATTACCTTTTCTTCCGTTTCCTGGTCTTTTCGATATATGCTAATGTCATGTTCTACATCTCCCATTACTTTCTCTTCTATAGCCCCGGTTGAATTGATGTATTGACTTTTCCTGCGCTCTCTGGCAGACAATCTATATAGGCCTGTCTTGTGTGGAAAAGTTCTACTTTCTTCTGAGTGAAAAGCGCAGACTTTTGATGAGCGGTGAGGTTGACAGCACTCTCGCTTCTTTTCCCAGCTCCCACCGGACGACTTGACTGTTGGATGAAGGTGTCAGGGGATCCGCGGCAAAAACATCTCGAAGTACACTTGTTTTGGAAGGTACACCCACCTGCCACACAGAGTACTTGACACCTGTCACGAGCTGACATGTCTTCTGTTGCTGTTTGCGGATGTGATGGCGGTTGTACTATTACGCCAGGCCTATACCCTTAAAAGGTCTTCTCACTTCTTTCCCGTTGCAGCCATCAAAACAATTCCGCGCCAACGGCAAGAACGTGTCCTACGTCGTCTCGTTCTCAAGACGGCTGGGTGAAAAGGGACAGGTGTGCTCCACGTCGGAGCGTCACTGTGTCTTCCAGCTCCCCAGAGGGATGAAGAAAGTGTTCCTCTGCGCCTTGAACGCGCTAGGGAAATCCAGCGCCACGGAGGTGCCTGTGTTTCAACACAGAGGTACCGCTTCCTATTGCACTAGCACCTTTAAATATAATGCTTGAATTAGTTTAGGAAATAGATTGTTATCCCTCAGATATCTTCTATAATAATAATACCGTGTAGCCTACCGGTATACTGTATACACACCATGTGTTTTGTTGTATGTCCCCAGATCGTACCGCACTTTCAGATGTCACAGTCCTTCCGTGTGATGATGACAGATCACTGTCTGTCCAGTGGACAAGCCTCAGGTCCTCTGCCGCTATCACAGGCTATGTGGTGGAATGGAGACCTTTGTTAAACACAGACCCCTCACTCATCCTCTTTGACCTGGCTGATAGAAACCAGTCAAGCCTCGTTATAACAGGTAGGGCTACATTACAGTATGCTACAGAATCCTGAATTATAATAACTGAATGTTTCCCAGCAAACATTTTGATTAGCCGTCTGTTGGCTGTTGGGCCAGGGATGTCTAAACCAGTGGTTTTCAACCCCAGGGGTCCTTGAGGGGGTTCCAGTGGGTCCCCAGCAAATTGAGGGATGGTTTAATTTCACTATTATTTCGCTGACTAGAAGTTAGCCCAATGAGGGAATGTACGAAAATGCCTATTCTGATCAAAGGTTCCACTCGCTCCACTGTCATCTTCCCGCCTATAATATAGACAGTTATGTAATTCTTGACTTAGATCTTGTGAAATGGGGGTCCCTGAGACAAGACTTATTAAATGGAGTTCCGCAGCCTAATGTGTATATCAGTGTGGTGGTCCTTGACATGAAAAAGGTTGCAAACCACTTGTCTAAACACTGGCCCAAAAAGGGATTGTAATTTAAGTTTTTCTAATGGAAGTCTTTAGACCAAATGTTGTTTCAATATTGTTAAAACTGTAGTATTGAGATGAGGATATAAAATGCAGGCTAAGAATACTTCTTCAAGATACTGCTGAATACTGCTTCAAAAATTGCCAAATGCGCTCCTGTAGCATCTTGAATGTTTCTGGGAAACTCTTCCTTTGTCAGAATTTACATTTGGGTTCAATGAAAGACTAATTCATGTCAAGTTTTAACACGATGTCACTTGGCCTGGACTCAGGTCGGCCGAATGCTTACTGGGTAGAGATGTTGTGGATTTTTATCCTTCTTTGAAACACTTCTTAGGCCATATTTTTTTTTCCAAACAATGATATTGCTGTTATTGTCTCAAACAATCTTTTTCAAGATCTGCTTTTTTTTTTACAGTCTATCCACACCATATGTTCTTATGAGCACTGAGTCACTCCAATCTCTTTGCTCTTTGTCTGTAGACAGCTTCGAGCCATACAAGCCCTACGAGATCTCTGTGTATCCTAGGTATAAGGATGGCATAGGCCTTCCTAAGACAGTTGATGCCTACTCTAGACAAAAAGGTGAGTCACTGAAGACACCATGGCAATAAGAGCAGATACCTTTATTGTCGCGTCATTGTTTGTCAGCATTACACAGTAATGGGTAGAAGAAAGGAACATACAAAAGAAGAAATAGACACAGAAAATATAACATGATAAAATAAAGAGATGAAAAAGATAGACAATGCCATCACATAAACAACGGGGAAAGATATGGGAGGTGAGTTTTTTTCTCCCCTTTATTAAGAAGTGAACAAAGAAACTCCCATGCAGTTCACCCAAGTCATCAGATCCAATTGAATTGTGATACAGTAATGCCCTCTTGTGGATGTAAAGTGAATAACATTTCTTGATACAAACCATCTGCAAATGCCAACACAAAGAAACCTTTTATAACAGTTAAGTTGATTCAGTATCAAAATACATTGGTCCCAGACCTGCTGCTCATAACCCAATAAACCTGTTTCATTCATAATATAATCATTGATGATAATCACTAGACTTTTTGTTGCCACCGTATTATCATAACTGCCCTTTTTTTTCTTTTTTTGTACAGCCCCATCCATGGTACCAAATATAAAGGTTAAGGAAACCTGGCAATCCAATATGGAGCTTACCTGGGATGAAATCCCCATAGGCCAAAGGAACGGAATTATCCAGAGATATAGGGTCTACTACTGGCATGAGGAGGAAGACCTAAACTGTAGGGAAAAAAACACTTCTTTTTTTTGTTTTGCTCTTTTCAAATGTTTTGTTGTATGTATCCTAAGAAGCTAAGATGTGTAACACTATCTTTCAGTTGTTGATGCTGACCTGGAAAAGAGGAGGGTCGTCCTGAGAGACCTCAACTATCTGTCATTGTACAAAGCTTTCATTATGGTCAGCACAGAGGGTGGGAGCCTGAATGGGTCAACAGTTAATCTAAAGATTGAGCCAATGGGTTGGTATCATTATTTGGTCACAGTTGTCTTGACATCTTATCAAAAACCTATACTCCCCTACAGCAAACATCTCATAGTTATTTTTCCTCTCTTTTGCTCTCAGATGCTGTCTCTGTTGTGATTATTGTGATTTCATGCGGTGTCATACTGGCATTGTCCATTATAATCATGGTGATGACTTGTGAGCAACGGTGAGCATTCAGGCTTTTCATCATGAATTGGTATTCTGCAGAACACTGTTGAGAATGTATACTCAATTGATGATTTTGTATTCCCCTCTACAGGCTAAAGGTGTGCTTTTGGCCCACGATCCCAGACCCGGTTAACAGCAGTGTCAAGAAATGGACATCAGAAACCATTCAGGTGCAAAAGATGTCCCACCTGTTATATAGAGCATATAATGCTTTCATGCAAAAAAAACATCTAGATATGCCCAGAGATGGTGTAGTAGTTAAGAACCGCCCTGCCTCTGGAACCACAACTAGCACTTATACCCCTGCTGGCCAAGGGTCGGATCCAACCAGAACCTTCCCTCCCTCTCAACCTTCTTAATGTCTCAGTAAAGAAAAATAACAGTGTAGGGTGACTCCTCTTAAAAACGAGGTTGTGACATTTGTGATTAAAGGCTCAGTCTAAGATTGGACTACGGCCCCCTCCATTAAAACACTGTTATCCCTCTACTAGCATTGTTTACAGTAATTTATTGGAAATCTTTTATACAAGGACTGACGAAGCAGCGATACATGTGTTTTACATGACTTTTGAGTTTGTAAAAGGTGTTTATAAGTTTGCTTACATTTGTAATGTTTGTTAACACTGGAATAAACCAGATGTGTATTTTGAATTATGATTGGCTAAAGTAAGTTCCAAAGAGCTTATATCCCATCTACAAGTCAAACTCTTCAAGGACATAGCCTATGTGAATACACCTGCCATTTAGATGGTCAATTAAACATTTACTATTAATGACACTGATGGATATAACTATTTCATTTCCCTTTCACAGGATACCCCCCCTGTGTGGGACATTCAAGAGCCCAATCCAGTGTACCTCTCTCACCTCAGCTTCCTGGACCTGTCCAAGAAGCTGGATAAGGGGGGTGATGAAGACTGGCTACACAGCGGTTCAGACACCAGCGACTTGGGAGAGTCCATCTGTGGTTCCCCGCTCACCCCTGGCTACTCCGGGACAACCAGCGAGTCTGTCCCATATGCTACTGTCATGTTCTCTGGGCCATACGCCAGCCAACCAGCTAACCAGCCCCACGTCTACCTGAGATCTGAGTCCACACAGCCCCTCTTGGAGGCAGAGGAATCCTTCAGCCCAAAGAGCTACCAGAATATGCCTGCTGATGGGACACCTAGTGAGCAGTACTTCTTTGGACAGTGCCAGGATGTTAGCCCTGAGAAAGGGGATGTGGGCATACTTTGGGATGATTTTCCTATGCTCCGGGCATTAGCCATGAATGATGCTCAAAGCGAATTTTAACCTCAAGGTTTTGACATTGTGACTGTGTTCAATGCAAGCAATGGAATCCAATTTAGAATTTGTAAACCACATTACATTTTTTATAGCTTTGTCGATACCTTATACATTACAACTCTGTAATAAAATCTTCCTCTAAGTGACTGGTGTTAACACAGCATAGCAACATGACAGGCCTTAAGTATCCATAAAGGTCTACTGTACTGTAGTCTATATTGCATCTTCACACCTACCTACCTCCTCAAACCTTATCTTCTATTTGAGCCTGTTAAATCAACACTACTGGAGTGACCCTCACCCAGTAGCTTATGCTTACCTATTTTTTGCCTAATCGAAACCAAGCTCTTCCTGTGCTTAGTATGACCTTTGCAAATGCCACAGACTCATAGCAAGGGGGATAGGTCTTCTGGGCCTATCCCAGACATACTGGGCCTACATACTGTATATTTGTGGAATTGATTCTCCTCTTTATATTAAATTTACAAATAAATAGTGCTCAAGACTGCATCTCTATCTCCTCACAAATAGACCTCCAGTATACCAAATGCTAAGCTCATGCATCTCAATAGATCTCGGGTCAAACCTTGTGCAGCTCCCATGCGGTTACACTTCATGACTCCAAAATAGAAATAATCATTCTGAAAGTCGAACATGCATGGTGCGTGTGTGTACTAGAGAAGAATCATCCCTTAAAAAGGAATCTATTCACACACCCCTTAATGAAAATCAAGGGGTACTTAAAGGGGCAGTTCACCCAAAATTCAAAAAAGCATATTTTTCCTCTTACCTGCAATCTATCCATCCAGAAAATGTTGGTGCAATTTGCCTAGTCTTGGAGATATCTGCTGAAGAGATGTCTGCCGTTACTCCAATACATTGGAGCTGAATGGCATTCAGTTTGTTGTGCTCAAAATAAAAATAAAAAATACACTTTTTTTTTTTTTCTTTACTCAAACTCAATGTCTTTTCCAGAAATTATGACACGGTTACTCAAGATAATCCACAGGGGGATGGGTGGATGTGTGAGGGAGGAGTTGTGCTCAGTGACATCCCCTAGCCAGAAAAAAATGGAAAGTGACACTGAATTACAAAGCACCTATGCCACAGAGGACTCTTTTGAGGTGGAGGACTTTTCCCCTCCAGAATCCCCTGAAGCAGACAGTGTGGTGGACGACCATGCTGGTCGACTCTGTCAGCATTGGCCTGAAAGGTTCAGGGCTGATTTCAAACAGTAGATGGTGTGTTGAGCCATTTTCAACCCATTAAATGCCGATTTTTATACATTTGGTTAGAAATGCCAATATTGAAATGCTGTGTTGGACTTTGGGGGGTGGGAGGAGACATGGGGTTACATTTTTGGGGTCTCATACACGAAAACAGGGGTGGGGTAGTTTATTGGATGGGGGATTGTTCTGTTTTGGGGTGCAGTGTTCTGTTTTGG
>OMKL01155707.1:7165-18274 GCA_900302295.1 Parasudis fraserbrunneri | reverse complement strand
TTCTACTCATTCTATTATATAGCACATGGTTCTCAAAGTGGGGTCCCTGGGCCTCCCAGGAGTCCTTGAAGGGGTTCCAGGGTGTTCCAGGCCTCTGAGATGGAAGTCCTTGAGGCAAAATCTTATCAAATAGGGTCCATGACCGATTGCGTATACATTTGGGGCTCCTTGTTGCCCTAATCAACAGTTAACTGTTACTTTATTATAGTGGTTTTCAGTGTAACAGAGTCCAAGTTAGCTCAGTAGTCACCTGTGCAAAATAACAGATGTAAATTAATTGGGGGTGGGGGATTTGATAAGAACAAACTGGGGTTTACCTGTGTATATCTCAGGGCTGGGTGGGCTCCTTGCACTGAGGTCACGGAGAGAGGCAGCTCCTCCAACTTCCACAACTTCCTGCTCAAATCATCATAAGACTGGACCACCTTCAGACTCTCTTCCTCTCCAGTGCTGGCTACCTGTACATTAAATTTAGTGTTTAATAATACTGATTTGTTCACTATGAAAAGTAATTGGGCTGGGCTATACCAGACACACACACAACCTGAACGAGCAATTAAACAGCACACTGGCACACTCTTCTGGCCAACACTTGCCATTACACATACCTCACGTCCCACTTTGATGATATCATCCATCATCGACCCAACATATCTCACGCAGGATTCAGGGATGTCTGCATGGCTGGGGAAGAAAACAGTTAGCTAGGTAAACATTTTGACCAAATTAGCGATTTACCTAAATAACTAACGTTTTCTCCAAGGCGAAAACAGTTTTACAAAAAGGACACTTTTGATTGTCCAAAGCTTTAGCGTAAATACGAGCCCAATCTACTCATTTGCTACTAGCATTAGCACACGTTACAGTCGAGGACCATGAAGCGTAGAAGATGGAGTTCCGTGTGGGATTGCTTTGAACAAGAGGGGAATTTCGTCCGCTGCAAAAAATGTGATGCTGTGTTGAAATATACGGGGGGCTGCACAACTCATATGATGTACCACATGGGCAAGCATAATCACGGCTCCGAATCCACGACCGCGCCGGATGGGGAGACATCGACGGACACGGAGGCCCCAGGTCCCCAGGAGGAGAGTGTTTCACAGTCCGAGGGCTCGGAGGGCTTACAGGTTGCTCAGACCACGGACGAGCCCTGCACTGACTCAGGGGAGAGGAGGCGCTCCAGGCGGAGCTCTGTGTGGGACATATTCGTCAAAGTGGATGACGGAGTCCAGTGCACAATGTGCAACACAAAGCTGAAATACATGAGCAGCACCAGCAACATGATGTACCACATTAAAAACAAGCACACGCCAGATGATGAAAAACGACATGCTCCTGACCTATCACATGTAGAGGTGACCCATCTTATCTGCAGAATGATAGAAAAAGACATGCTGCCAGTCAGCATAGTTGATGGCAATGGCTTCCGCGAACTCCTGAGTTACATTACGCAAAATTATAAAATGCCATCACAAGTTGAGATTACCAGCCGTATTGAGACACATTTTCAAGAGAAGATACAGGAACTGAGAGTGCTTCTAACCACAGTTGACATGGTGGCTCTCGCCACCGACTGCTGGACAGCTCTTCCTGCAGAGAGGTACGTCACCGTGACCTGCCACTTCATAACAGACAACTGGCAGGCAAGGTCAGCTGTACTACAGACTCACAGCACGTCAGTCAGTCGCACTGACGCCACCATTGACAACCTCACCAAGACGCTAACTGAAACGGTGGAGGCCTGGGGAATCGCTGGGAGAGTGATTGCCTGCGTTCACAATAACGCACACAACATCGTGCCCGCCCACGCATGTGCTCGTGTCACCTGGGAGTCGGTGGCGTGCTTTGCCAGCACCTTGCAGCTGGCGGTCGGTGACGGGCTGAGCGACGATGTGCTCGGCGTCATCATTGCTGCTGGGAAACTGGTCAAGCACTTCAACCACAGTTCCCTTGCGAGCAAGGCCCTGGAGATCAAGCAAGCTCAGATGAGGCTTCCACAGCACAGACTGATCCAGTCAAGCAAAGTCAGATGGGTGACCATCTGTGACATGTTTGAGAGGCTGGTTGAACAACGGTGGGCAATAAAAGCCGTGCTGTCTGACCGTATGGTCACCAATCGACAAGAGGCCCAGGCCCTCGAGATCGAAGACGACTATTGGCAAATCATCGAAGACATCACGCCGGTGCTGGCAACCCTGAAATGGGCAACAACTGTCATGTCTACGGAAACGGAAGTGTCCATCTCCAACATCTACCCAATCACATTCAGCCTCCTCCAGAACCACCTTGCAGCCAAAGAGCATGACAGCAGACAGGTGTCTGAGTTCAAGCTCAAGGTCCGGGAGTCACTGCGACAAAGGATGGAGGTAAGCAGAAGCTGAGGTTGACTAGTAATTTGAATCTGTTTGGAAGATATATGTATATGTATATGTATATATATATATATATATATATTGCATTTTAACAAGATGCAAGACAATCCAGTTATGTGGGGTTTTCACTAGTTACTAGTAAAGTACTAGTTGATAGTTGTGTTGGGCTTTTTCCCATAGTATCACTGCATCCTATCTACAGACTGCTTTTTTCTAATTTATTTCCCCCAGGTTGATTCTAGTGACCTGGCCTCCAGGCCAGCTCTGATCGCCTCCATGCTGGACCCCCGTCACAAGCATCTCAGCTTCCTGACGCCGTCCGGGAGACTGACCGCAAAAATGAAACTGCTTGAAATAGTTTCCAAAGTGGACGTGATCGCCACTGTTGTTGGCCCTAAGACTGAACAGCAGGAGACACTGGTGACACCCCCGGTTAGCCACGCAGCTGTGCCACAGCATAAAGGAGGGGACACCAAAAACGCAATGATGTTACTGCTAGGAGACAACTACAGCTCCTCCTATGCCAACGATTCGGAGGCCCAGGTGGATTACTATTTGAGGGACATTTCCCCCTCGCTGGACATTAATCCACTGGACTGGTGGAGGGTCAACAGCCCGAGGTTCCCGTGCCTGGCGACTTTGGCAAGGCGCTACCTGTGTATACCTGGGATATCAGTACCTTCGGACAGGATCTTCTCAGAAGCAGGTCAAACATTTACAAGACAATGTACAAGACTGAGCCCAGAGCATGTTAACATGTTGATATTTCTGAATCAGAATGTGTAGTAGTTTGGCCTCGTATACCAGTTTTTCCACTGCTGTGCCGAGGCAGAGCTCTAAACGATTAAGTATTGACTGATACTTCTGCTGAACAATATAGACCGAGACCATTAGTTCAAGAACAACTGAGATATAATACACTTTTTCCCCAATAACACGCTTCTAGAAATGCTAAAATCAAGTGGCTTTGCTTTGATTTCTGATAAGTTACACATGGCTCTTGATATATTGGATGTTAGTATTGAGGAAATTCTCTGATACTGATACCCTGTTGTAGTCTGGCATGGGGCCAATATCCATTACCAGTATTGGTGCATCCTACAAGTAGTTGTTTATGGTGAAGCATGATGACGCCTATTTTTGTGTGTGCTTGCATCAATGTAGTCTTTCATCTTAAATGTGATAAATATAGTGTATCATAGCTTATATTATATCGCATATTATGTTCTTTTATTAGGCTTGATTTTACCACTGCAATGAAATGTCCATTTCTACCTCATTTAACAATAATTGTTAACAATCATAAGCTTGTCGCTAATGTAACAGAGGTGTTATCCTCAATCTGTGTACTAATTGTATCAATTGGAATAAATATTTCCCTTTTTATTTTATTGATTGATTTATTTTACTGCCAGTAACCGTTTGTGTCACAGATGGAGCCCATTCACACACACTAGATATGGGCTAGCAGCAGGCTTGTAAAATGTCCATTCCCTCAGAATACACCTGCTCCCTCTCCAGTGTAGTGTACAGAGATACATACAGCTGTAGCAGGTGTGTGATGATCTGTTTGGGGACCAGTCTCTTCTGGCAGCTGGTCTCCCCCTCCCACAGCACAGCCTCGGTGATGGCCCCATCCTGGAAGCGACGTAGCTCGGACCGGGGGCCCCACAACTGGCGGAACTCTGCCGCCTAGCAGCAAAAACGGATCACAGCATTATGGCAAGCATGCATATGCATAGTAACACTAGCTAGCATGGAATGACACAGATTACACACACAGAAACCAGAACTAAACAGACATTGGTGATGATGGTTCAGTACCTTGGGATTGTCTGCAGGAGGGCCTCTCTCCAGGACAGACACTGCCTGGTCTGGCCTGAAGATTAGACCGAAGGAGAGGGGAGGCTGGGCTTTATGCTTTGGTGCTTCACTCTCCACTGACCACTAAGACATCACACATCACACACTAAAATTAAACAAATGTCTAATACAGTGATATAAAACAAACCAATTAATCATGAAGCGCATTATTTTTCCCCCTTGTGTTGAGATGGGCTTTTCCAAGCTATGGAGGATGGCATCAAATGTTGAGCATTTACAGATACTTAGAAAAAAGTGCTGGGGGAAGTATCTGTGTTCCCTGGTGATGGACATTAACCCCTAAGTTACCCATGTGTATCATACTGGGTTTTATCATCTACGGAGCGATACCAATGGCTTACATACATGTTTAAAATAAGGTATTGTGCATGCTTGTTGGATGGGCCATATGTGTGACATAACAAGAAAACCAAATGTAAATTAATTTAGTTGTATTTGTTGACTCAATTAGAGGATAAAATTAGCATTATCATTTTTTATTAATTAAAGGTTTTAGATGTACTCAAAATGTAGTATGTGCACACTGCCAGTAGAATTAGTCTCACGCAGATTGACAAACAACGGACAACGTCCCTTACCTCAGGGTCAGGAGCGAGGGAGTGGGTGAGGAGCTGGATTCTTTGGCCCAGTCCTCGTTTCAGGAGGGACAGAATAAAGGGGAGCACGGTGTGGACGTAGTTGCCACTGTGGTCCATGAGCTCACTGAGGAGGTTGAGTTTCTTACAGCTGGACTGAAGCTTCGCCAGCTCACACAACCTATGGAGGAGAAAGGAAGGACAAAGATGAAGTGAGCAAAGTAGGAGGTTATGTGTATAATGGTAGGTTATGAACGTATATGTGGATGTGAAAGTCATGGTCAGACTGTAAAAGGATTTTTTTAAGGAAGACTTGTTATGTCAAGGAGTGCCTGTCACTGCCTGAACTTCTTGCTTTATCTAGTTTGCCCCTCTTTAATGAAGTATAAATAAACTAGGCTATAGCGTGTCAAATAAGCACTTTGGCTGAAAAAAAGGGATACTGAATCTGTATATAATGATACTGAGCAGATATAACGATAGTGCCAAATAGTTTATTAGCTAGCTCGGTTTTATCAACAATACTCAGCAAGAGTGAGAAACCCAGCTAGCCCTGAATACAAAAACATAACCAGAGGCTTTAATACTAGAGTTACTAATACTTTTCAGCAACAGTTAATTCCAATTATAATCATTGTAATCAGAATTCAGCCAAACTGCTGAAGCTCAAGCGGTGATAGTGCCAACATACAGAAGTGTATTGGAGTACGTTGCCTATGTGGTACACAGCATGAAATGGCTGTGGAAATTAAATGTGTTAGATTGTTGTTTGACAGAATCTAACAGGGGCCCTACTGGAAGACGTGGTCGCTGGTCCTGATTATGGGTTTAGGAGTCATGAGGAGAGCGTGGAACCCGTCCACTGTGGGGTCATCCCAGAACTTCATCGACAGAGACGCCTCATGCTGCACCTGGACACCAATTTGGATATTGTCAACTAATAAGAATCTGTTATTGAAAAAAACACACCAATGACAATCAATCTCGTTTTACAGTGTTCTACAAGGCCAACCTGTTGGTAAGTGCAAGCTGTCATATCGGCACACATGTTGAGGTGCCCAGAGGGGTCGACAAACACAACCTGGAAAGCACTCTGGAGCTCAGCAAGAGAAGGCTGCAGGAGAGGGAATAAATGACAGAGAGGAAAGGAATAAGCATGTATTTTGACTCCAGAAGAATAAGGAGATGAGCCCATGCTCTATATACACATTTCTATGCCTGTTTGGGTTTTGTTCTACTCACAGCTGTTGAGTCGGGGTCTCTGGCGAGAGTGATTCCACTCTGTGTAAGGTCGGTGGAAGCTGAGGTTTAAAGAGAGGGAGAGACATATAGGTTAGATGGAACACACCGTACTGCAGGACGGAGATAAAGACTGTGAGACAGTAAACTAGGGATTCATAAATGCCACTTTCTCACTGCCAATCCAACTGTGAGTCCTCAACGTTCATTATTTTCCAGTACAAAGTACCGATCCAATCGACTGCTTTTACTTAACAGTCTTAGATCACAAGTTTGGGGCTATTGCATGCAAAATGACTGAATACATTTTTCCCCATTAGAGATATCTAACATGCTTCTATGTGCCAAAAGTGCTGAAATTTAAGTCACTTTGCTTTGATATCTGACATGTTACACATGGTTCTGCGTATTGGATTTTACTATTGGGGAAATCCTCTGGTACCGATACCCTGTTTTAGCCTCGATATCTGATATCAATACTGGAAAGGAGTGAGCAAAGTCCAATACATCTGTAGCTTCTATGGAAGGCACCCTTAATTATGAGACAGGGAGAGATAGACAGATAGACATTTTCTCACCCAGGAAGTGCAGGCTGTTCCTTAGCAGCTGATAGGATGTCATGGTGTTACTGATTTTGTGAGTGGTCAGGAGATAGGCTAACAGCATGGAAGCCAAGAAGCCATTAAAACAACCTGTGCCCTGTCAGAGATGGAGAGAGTGAAACAGAACGAGGCAAATGAAGGAAGTGAAGGTGAAGTCCGTGACTTATTCAGTTGGGCACCATTCTAAGTCAGAAACCAGATTAGTTCCCAATTGTTCTACTAAGTCACACTATTGTCAAATCTGTGATTGCATGATTCACTACTGATTTTGTAAATTATCCAACATGGCTTCCTACCTGGTCGAGCTCTCTTTGCCGGAGCCAGACTTTGAGCAGGGCCACTCCCTCAGTGAAGGCTGAACACTGGGAGCTAACAGCAGACAGGAACTGGAGGTGGGCCCTTGGGAGCAGGTCCCCCAGAACAGAACTGTTGTAGTGGGGAGTGGGAGGCTCACTGTTCTCTGCAAAGACAGACAGGGACAAGATCAGAGCCAGGGCTTGAAATTAAGAGCATGTCAGCACCCTGGGGATGATCAAGATTTTGTCTGGATGATACAAACCAGATTTAGGGCCGTCCAAGTACAGTAGATGAAAAAAGGCTGAATTCATATACAACCATGTTGTTTGGATTTGGGATGAATATAACTATAGTTTGGGACAGTTGTGAAATAAATGTAAAAAAAATAATATATATATATATATATTTAATTAAGTATAAGCCCGGAAACATTTGACTTCTGGGAGACTTGAGCATATAAAGATGAACTATGTTGTGAATATACAGTATGTCAAGTCCTGTACTAGAATAAAAACAATACCATATCAAAGCCACTCAAACCTTTGTGAGTCTTTGGACTGCTGCTGGATTGAAGGCCCAATCAGTGATCCAAATGTAAAAAAATGAGTAGCCCCACCATCAAAAATAAGAAATAAGAATGGAGACATGTTTTCATTCTCTAGTTGATTGACTGAGTTCTTGATACAAGGACTAACACCAGACAACATGTAAATATGAGTTTTTAAATTGTATTTGCTGTATTTTATGGCTCTAAAAAGATTTGTTTCCATTGGTAACATTTGTAAACATAATACCATATGAAAGCCACTCAGACCTTTAAACTCTCAAAGCATGTATGTCACACTGATCAAAATCATGGATTGGGGCTTTAAGGCTCCAATGCTGGATGAAGGCTTTTACCTGGTTGAGGGGCCTGCAGGCCAGTGTACCACTCTGTCCGGATGTTGTTCCTCTGTGGGTGGAAGCGGCTGGGCTTGAAGAAGCCAGGAGGAGGGCAGGCATGGACACGCAGTGTGAAGCTGGAAGAGTCTTTCCCTGTAGGATGGAGGTACAGTATGTTAGCAACATACTTTATCAACACGTCATGGATAACCGGTCGAAACGGTTGCCGTTATTTGACAAGCATGTACAAAATAAAAATGACAAATCAACGCAATCAGGAATGTGATTATGACTTTTTGCTGAATTTTGTTCTGAATGCTTGATTGCTTGTAATATAATGAATTAAAAGAAAGAAAAAAAGAAAGAAATGAAGGGGGGCAGGAAGCAGGAATCTTCATCAGGAATTATGAATTAGTGTCCAAATTGCGTGAATAAAAACCATAAGAACCTGGTGGGGTCAGGAGCAGAACGGGACGCAGGCGGTTGCCATTAAGACAGGAATAACGCATGGTTCCGACTTCAGAAGAGGAGGCCAGGTGCTGAGCCAAGCCTGCCAGGTAGAGAGCCCTCTTCCTGGGGTACCTCTGATTCAGAGCATCCTTAGGATGGAGGATGTCCTAACAGGAAAATATCAGCAGACACAGGTTATCATATCTCATCTTGTGTGGAGAACAGAGTGGAAAACAGAGTGTCTTTCAACAAAGGAGAGGATGATACATCTCTTAAGCAGATGTAGGTCCAATAGTATTTACAAATAATTCTTAGCATTCTAATATGCTTGGCAATACTAGATGCTTCTGGACAATTCAGACAATAGAGGATAAGTTGTAAATTGCAGATGTGTAACTAAATTCACTCTAAACTTGTAAACTTTCTGGCACTCTGTATTTACACTGTACTCAATGTGGTAAATATATAAATAGAATTCTTTGGGTTGGCCCCACCCATCTGGTGCTCCAAGCTGGATAAAAAAACTCGCAAAGAATTATTTGCAAATATTATTTGACCCAGGTCTGCTCTCAGGCCTGAAGGTCTGTTTATTTTATATGAGTAAATTATCCAAAATGTTGGCTGACTTACAGCAGGAATGGTGACAGATAGGTCTACAGTGATGCGTGGTTTGGTGCAGGTCCCCAGAGGGTAGCTCCCTATCAGGTTGACAGAGCTGGGAGGTGCCATGTGGAACTTGCCCTTAGCTTCCTTGGGCACCAGCAGAAAAGGCACTTTCACAGAAGCGGACAGCCAAGACAGGTCACTAACCTGGAGACAAGAGGGTAGAGAATACAGATATCACAACAGTGGGTCAAAGCTCACTCAGCGAACACCATTAGCCTATAGTTTAAATCAGGTCCAAAACAAAGTTCTGACACACTCAGTATTACATACCTCAACTACTGGGGACTGTGGCACGGTCTGGAGCAGTGTGGTGAGAGTTTGGATGAAGGCATCTATTTGCTGCTTTCTACGTTCACTCAGGATAACCTCCTTCAACAATTCTTCCATCTGTTATTGGATAGATGACAGTAGATTTAGCACGAGTGCAAACAGGCTGTTTATACACTAGTAGTTACGTAGGAATACTAGTGGCCATTATCTGCATGTCACGGTGATGATGAGGGAGGCACAAGTTTGCCCGTATTTCCATTCCTCCCCCTATACCGTCTGTCTCATTCCAGAGGACAGGGAGAGAGAATGCACTTTCATATAGGCTCATCTTTGTATTAAGGATGCACCGATTCCGATACTGGTATCAGATATCAGTCCGATAGCAGGCTAAAACAGGGTTTTCCGTATCTGAGAACCTCCCCCAATGCTAAAATCTGATACCAAGAACCATGTGTAACATGTCAGAAACCAGTGACTTGATTTGCTGCATGTTTGACACATAGAAGCATGTCAGAGCTCTTTAATAGAGAAAAATGTATTATACCTCAATCATTTTTGTGCAATGGCCCCAAGCTGATGGTCTAAGTCTATACAGTTCAGTATAGCCTACGCCAAATAAATCAAATCAAATCAAATCAAAAACGCAATGGATCGGATCGGTGCTCGGTATCAGACAAATCGGTATCGGTAATGAAAAAGTTGTATCGGCGCATCCCTGCTATACTATATGATGCCTCACCTGCATCTTGAGCAGGCTGCAGTGGAACAGACTCTCCGCCTCCTTCAGCTGGTTCAGCTCCTCCGCAGTTGGGGCTCTGTACAGGTCACTCCGAGAGAGCTTCACGGGACGGAGGACCACGTCCTCTCGGCCCCCCTCATCGGGTTTGCTCCGTTTGGGCTTCGTGGGAGCCCCGTCCTCCTCTTCCTCCACCACCTTGTCTTGGGACGAGTCTGACGGAGCCATCTGTGCAACGACAGAAGCAACCCACGTGCGGAGAAGCATGGTAACCGATTTCTGAATTGCATTTGATGTGTTGTGTGATTAAGCAGCAACCCAGTTAACTTGCAGTGGTTCCGCCTACCTTCATGGGCTAGCTGCAAGCTTGGAATCGGTGTGTGTGTGTGTGCGTGTGCGTGTGTGTGTGTGTGTGTGTGTGTGTGTGTGTGTGTGTGTGCGCACAAAGTCACTCCCTAGTGAGAGGGAGGAAGTCATTACCTTCTAATCGTGCCCCCCTTTTTACCCTCCCTTTTTTCCTCTTTCATCCTTTTTTTTCTCTCTTTGCCCTCTTCATCCTCCCATTCTGTCTCTAAATTCTCTCTAAGGTCTCCTCTCCAGTCATCCCTCCCCCTTCCCCTCTCTCTTTCCCCCCCTCAGCTGGTCTCCCAGTGTCAACCTCCCTGTCATCCTCAATCATCCCTCTTTTCTCTACCTCTCTTACCCTTTTCCTCTGTGCGCTTCACCTCCCAGTAGGAGGATTATATTATGTCACATAAATGGGACTCTCTCTCTCTCTCTCTCTCTCTCTGTGTATTTGCATGATTCAATGCGAGTCCATTTTTGAAAGTACGGTAAGCCTTAAGTGACATTTGTGGAATGATCTTGAACTACCTCAACGACGTCTCTGTGTGTCTGAATGGAATGTAGAGCTGTTTTAACGTTCTAACACTGAAGCTACACTGTGACGTGGTTTGCAGTGTAGGTGCTGGTTTTAGCTCATTACAGAATACATTGCAATCAAAGGCGATGGTGAGCATAAACGTTTTTAGCTTGTATCAAGCCTCCATTATTGAAATGGCAGGCTTGTCGCAGAGTGCTGTAGTGAGATTTGAAGGTGACTGACCCAAGGTGAGAAGTGTTACATCACTTGTCTC
>OMKL01155704.1:2221-15477 GCA_900302295.1 Parasudis fraserbrunneri | reverse complement strand
GGGACCCCCACTAATGCCTATGGTAGGAGAAACACTGTGTACACACACACACATATATATATATATATATATATATATATATATATATATATATTCCATGCTATATATTCAAAGGTTCTTACCATGCTGGTGTGCAGGAGGTTTGCGTACAGGCCCTCTTTCATTTCATGTGACAGAACCTTGCTTGTTCTTCTGAAGAAGTTATTTCTCTCCCTCAGTTTGGCACCAAAACATTTCATCTGAGGGTGGTAAAAGAATAAGACCTACATTAGGTGACAAGTCATGGAATCTAACTGCCATTGATGTTGAAAAGGTGTGGAAATATACTCCATGAAACTTGAAAGGCATAGGTACTTTACCCCAACATTACTGTATTACTCAACTGCAAGCTATTTGAATTCGCAACGTGGAGACAATAAGAGGCGCACCCAACTGAATGCGGAGGTTTGACGTGTGGAGTTTGTAGTAGAGTGTTAGCGAAAGTAAAACAACCCGGTGGTTTTCAGAAGGCTGAGTTACCTATGCCGAGCAACTTTCAAGTCTCATGGAGTATTTTCCACCCCTTTTCATCATCAGTGGCAGTGTGATTGGCGTTTAGTAAAGTAAGCCGAAGTCAGCTAAAACAGACCGTATACACATACCAACACAACATCAGTTAAAGACAGGGGCAATCTCTGGTAAAGTCAAAATTAGACAGGTTTGGCCCTTTAAAAAGGGATGGTGAACATATTAATACATATATAATACTGAATTTCCCCACGGGATAATAAAGTATTTCAATTCAATTCAATTCAATTCAATTAAGAAGCCCATCTGAATTGTCCTTTAAAAAGGGATGGTGCACATATTAAGAAGCCCATCTGAATTGTCCTTTAAAAAGGGATGGTGAACATATTAAGAAGCCCATCTGAATTGTCAAAATGTGGGTCATTTCAGTCGACCCAAAAAGAGGCTGGACCAGTGTGGACCAGAAAGTCTTCTGCCTCCAACATCTCATAAACCACTAAAGTACCAACATACCTCCGTCTCTGACAGAGTTTTCACCGCCTCCCAAAGCGGTCTGTTGACACTCTTCAGAAGATTCTCTTGGTCTTTCATTCGGACCTTCAACCTGGAGGGGAAAAAACGAAACGTTCATCGTTAGTCTTTTAGAATCAGCAGGAATGTTGCAGCATTAGGGCAATGTTACAGGAAAGAGGCCTTACAGGGATCACTTCAACACTCCTTTTAAAGCTGAAGGAATATCTCGCGCTTCAGCCACTGGAGACCGGTTCTCTCAGAACAGGACAATACAACAGGAACAGGTCTCTGGGCCACTTCTTTAGGACTGAACCCGAAAGAAGATACCGGTGAACACGATTCACTTCAATCTTCAGAGTGGAAGAGTATGTTTTGACTCTGAAGAAGACGTGTCGAAACGTTAATCGTTGGCACCTTATTAATGAAGGATCTAAAGTGAATTGTGTGCTCCGGTATCTTTTGAAGATCGTTTTAACGTGTTGCTGTAAATGTAGAGGCTTTATTTAAATGAGTGTAAAACATACCTGTCCACGTCGTCTGTGAGGGTCTGGCAGTCCGTCTCATAAACCCTCTGTTTAGGAAGGGTGACGTGTCTGTCTCTCAGCAAGTCCTCTGGTTGGCGATCCACATCTGACGCCACCTAGAAAAAGAGAATCAAATCAAATCAATTTCTACACCAGCACGGCCATTTAGCATTGCTCTGCTGTTGTGCGAGTCTCTGAATAATTACCGTATTGTCCCGAATACAAGACTGTGGTTTTTTGCTGCAAATTACAACTGAAAAAGTGGGGTCGTCTTATATTCAGGACAATACGATAAAATGAAGGCTGCCCCCTCTGAGTCAATTAGTGATTTTTATTAAATCTCATCTTATTTTTAGATTTTTTTTTTTTTGTTTTGTTTTTTAAGCTGAATGAACCAGTCATTAATGGACAATGATAAGTTCATCTATAGCATGGCAACTATATTTGCTATGTTTTATAGATTTTTGGATTAAATCAACCATTCGATAAGTTGACTAACTTCTATAACTATTTGTCGACTAAGAATTTCTTTAGTCGAGGTCAACCCGAATTAGTATATTTTTATGAATAATATTAAGGGAAAAAATAGATACATACTTTGGCTGGGAGAATGCTCTGTCTGGGATTATGGATGAGAAAGTCGATGCTGAAGAGTTTGAAGAACTCTGACACTGTTAAGCTTTCATCCTCAACTTTCTGTAAAAAAAAAAAGAAAAAAAAAAGTAAAAGCCAATGAAATAACTCATGTAAAAATCAACTGCTTATCTGAACTGAAGTGAATGTTCCAACATACCTTCCCCACATCATCTGTGTAGTCATTAGTGTCTTCAAGCTGGGACTGAAACATGCTCTGTTGGAAAGCTAGGGTAGGTGGAAGGGGACACACACACATTTAAAGGAACAGTTAATTTTGTTTATGAAGCTTGTCTGACTTGCCAAACTGGGAGTCATTTCATTCAATCCAAAATGTACTGACACCAGTGTTTTGGTTGTTGAGATATTGGAGGCAGAAATTGTTAGTTTTAGTTAGCAATGCTAGTGGAAGTCAATGGGGTCAGCTAGCATGTCTCCGAACATAGTTTCATATAGTCAGTGATGTTGGTCAGTCAAATGGTCAGGAAGTTGTTTAGAAGGTGCTACGCGTGATCTTTCATAGACATGCTAACAGGCCCCATTGACTTCCACTAGCATTGTTAACAAATGCTAACATTTTGACACTGGTGCCAATGCTTTTTGGATAGATTAACAAACTAACAGGAGACTGGACTGTATCAAGGGCAGACTTAAAGGGAATGTTCAACATTTTTAGAAGCTAATCCTAATGGTAAGGAACCAAGTTGAAATATTTTCACACCTGTGTTTTTGTTTGAAATGATAAATTGGCACCAGCCTTTAATTAGCATTTGTTAGCAATCATAGCGCAAGTTAATAAGGAGGACATAAACCATTTCTCACAAAATTTAGTGCAAGCCATTCCATTTAGCTCTGTGAGTTGTAGTAATACTAAGTTATAGAACTGTTTGAAAGTACTGTTTGAAAGTACTGTGTAATTGAGAGAACGTGTTTGATTCTGCATTTCCTTGTATAATCATTACTAACAAATACAAACATAAGGTCGGCATCAATCCTCACATGTAAAAACCTTTTGAATGACCTGAAATGAGGCTTGTTTATTGACAGGATTGTAAAGATGTTGATGTTCTCTTTAAAAATGGCACTGGAGCACTGATAAATCAGAAACCTGCCAATACCTGCTTTGAAAGTAACTTAAACTAAACTTACTGGACTCAAACGTTGCTTCACATCGGAGATTAGTTGCGTTGCTACTGCAGGATGAATTGATGGTCTTCCTAGTGCTTGGAGCTGCAGTAATGCTACTGTTGCATGTCACAATCTGAGATGGTGGCCCCTAACAAGGAGGGTAAAAACACACGTTAACAATATCTGTCCAACAACAACTATCAATACTAATAACAATAATAATAGAAGAAGAAAGGGGGAGAAGGAAGGAAGGAAGGAAGGAAGAAGAATTTGACGTACCATTTCTTGGATGCCGTGCACAGTCTGTTTCCTTCTCTTTTCATCCTCCATGATGCCTTCATGACAATCCTCTGGGAAAGGTCTCTTCTTGCTCTGGGCACCACTGGGATAGGACTGCTCGTGGACAGCTGCATCCTCCAGAACGTCCACGTTGTGTCTTTGGTGAGGAATCTCCTCTCCGCTGGTTTTCAGAGGAGACTTGGCATCCATGGTTTCTGACAAATCCTCGTCACTGCTGATGTTGGGAAAAACCTCGTCCTCGATGTTCTCCATCAGCTGGTTACTGCTCAGTTCATGACTGATGTCCAGGGTGTTGGTCTTCCCACGTTCTCCCACAGAATCCCGGTTACCGGACTCCGTCTGGTTCAGCTCCGCCGGTTTGTTTCTTTGCGGGAGTTTGGCCCTGAAGCTACCCATCGACAGTCTTGAAATAAGGCCTTTGCTCTTCAAGTTGAGAGGAGCAGTCACAGAGGGACGCTCCTCTTCGGTAAAACGCTCCGACTGGACGTCGTCGTCCGTTTCGTCAGTTGTCCCAGTCACGCCGCGGTCCCTGACAGGTCCCCGAGATTTGGTTTTCCCTGCGTTTTTATCGAACGCTTTCTCCACTCGTGATGAAGGTTCAGCGCAACCGTCCAAAGCGAATACCTCTGTGGGTTCATTTATCAGGCAGCTCACACGCCTCAGCTTTGACTGCAGATCCGCTAAACTCATGCGTCTGACCTTAGCAGTCCCCGAGGGTGAAGCATCAACATGTTCAGCTGCAGGACGTGTACCGGGTGAGCTCTCCGGCCCTCGCGATAAGAAAACAGTTTCACGCGTCAGTTCAGGATCTTCTCGGTCGACCGTTTCCTTCGAGTCGAGAGAATCCGCGAGGTCAACGGCGGTGGTTGCTGTAAACTGAACCTCGGGCAGCTGTGAGGAAATCATTGTGTCCTTTGCCGTGTCCAGCTGTTCAATATTCATCGTGAGAGCTTTGGTAAATGTCATTTCATGATCCTCTGCCAACACGCTCATAGAAAACATTTCATGGTTGGTTTGAATGGGAAAAGTCTCATCTCTGGTCCTTTCTATGCCTCCTGGACCTGTCGACCCTGTCAGAACGTCATCCCTGTGATCTGTGACGTGCGATTCTACATTGTGCGCACGGCTACGAGATTCCCTCCACGAGTCCTCAAATGGTGTGTCTGCTTGCAGGATGTTGCCCAGGTTACCCGATTTCTTAAACAGAGTCTCATCTGCTACATCAGTGTGTTTTGATTCGATAGCAAACGTGTGGCTTCTCGTCAGCTCCATGTAATCAGAGTGCGACAGGTCCGTCTTACGCCTGGAGCCGTCGGGGCAGAGATGGATATTCATATCCACACGAGCGCGTAGGTCAGAGAGAGGAGTAACTTCTCTTACGGTCAGAGTCATCTCACGTTGGGATGACAGACTTTTCCTCGCTTTGAAGGGGACCCCCTGATGCCCCATTGAAGGGATTTCAGAATCAATAATGACTGTCTGACCTCTGGTCAAATCCATGTCTCCTGAATCCATAATGAACTTCTCATCATTTCTGAGGTGACCCTTATCAGAAAGATCGTCCTCTTCTACAACATTTCCCCTCGAGATTGAGGGCACGTTGGCCACGGTCTGGTCCCTTTGAGAGGAACGGGAAGCATTCTGGGAAACGTGCTCTGCGGCGGCTGAAGCTTTGGTCATCTTTATACCATTGTCACTTTCTGAGAGAAGGGTTCTATTTGAACCCAATATGTCGACTGGTCCTGCTGCTGACAAGAAAGCAAGACTCTTTCTCTTTGTATTTTGCAAAGGATTGACTGTGTGGAGGCTGTTGGTGTCTATAGCAACTGTCTGACTTCTTGTCATGTCCATGTCATCTGATTCAGATACAGAACTGTTGTACCTGATACGGTCTCCCTGGCATAATGTCTTCTCCATACCATTGTCATCTTCTGAGAGAAACCTTCTGTTTGAACCCAATGAGCTGACTGGTCCTCCAGGTGTCACGAAGGCAAGGCTCTTTCTCTTTGAGTTCTGCAAAGGATCGACTATGTGGAGGCTTTTGGTGTCAATGGCAACTGTTTGACTTCTTGTCAATTCCATGTCGTCAGAATTGGCTGCAGGCAACGACTCCATTTTGTGATTTGTTTGGGGGAACAGACCATGTAAAGGGTTGGCAGACAATCTTGAGCCAGCTGAATTAGTAATGTGATCAATGGATACGGTGAGAGCTTTAGTCATATCCATCTCACACTCATCCTCTGAGACATTACTGGCTTTGTTAGGAGGGACCATGAAGGCAAGACTCTTTCTCTTTGTGTTCTGCAAAGGATCGACTGTGTGGAGGCTTTTGGTGTCTATGGCAACTGTGTGACTTCTGGTTATTTCCATGTCACCGGATTCAGAGGTATTGTACTTTGTACGTTCTCCCTGGCATAAGGTCCTATCTGCGTTATGTAACACCCGAGAGTGATTTCCGGTGAAATGAGTCAAACTTTGGTCCAATCTGCTCCTCGTTTTACTTAAAGAAGGCAATTCCATCCGGCATAACTTAGAATCAATAGTGACAGTATGGCTCTTGGTGATATCCATATCATTGGGGTCAGACTGTGTATAAGGCTGCACTTCAGCGCTTTGCTGTCCTAAAGTCACCTCTGTTTGGCTCCGATGTCCAGAAACCTCATACAACTTTGGTGAGGGGAATAGACACTGTAGAGGCTCATCAGTAGAAGCGTTTCCTTCAATGCAGCCGGTGAGAGTTTCAGTCATATCCATGCCATCGTTATCTTCTGAAAAGACCACACTTCTGGTAGATGATTTAATACCAGATACAGACTTCCTGATTTTGCTTTGTGCCTTTTCCATCACCTTTGATGTGAAAGTTGGAGCTTGGTTCTCTTTATCTATACCAGACTTCCGTGCATTCAGCCGGGCAAAGAATTCTTTTCCATCAATTTTTTCTTGAGGGGATGGTGTTGCACCGATCACCACGTTGCTCACCACGGGATTAGCCCTGGTGCCGCTTGGCTTGGAGATGCTAGCAAGGAAGTTAGCAAAGTCTGAATCAAAACCAGAGGCTGACGAGGAAGTGTTCTTAGCTGGAACGGAAGTCTCAGCTTTCCTCTTCTCTGCGGAGAACATAAAATCCAGATTCCCACATGTAGGCACGTCACAGTTTTGGTCTGGTAGAATTGCGTCCGACTCTGAATAATTGGCGATGATTATAGTGTGGCTGTGAGTCATATCCATGGTTCCAGTGTCTTCCCCACCAAATATCATCGTTCTCTCTCCCAGGTCTTCTTGGTCATTACGGCTGACATTCATTCGGCCTGGAAGGACACTGATTTTAGTGTGATTGCGGGTTAAATCCATAGAGGCAGTGTCATCCCCAGTAAACATCACTGTCCTCTCCTTGTAGTCATCTTGGCCATCATAGCTGAACATGAAATTCTCCTGTGAAAAGGAAGAAAAAAGCACTCAACATAAATACATGCACAGTTACAACTTTTAATTTGAATGTCATGTTTGTGCAGTGAGTAGCTAATCATATTCTAATGCTCAGGACATCTCTAATCCTTCATCTCTCAGCTTTAAGTTCCTTAAAGGATAAGGCCTTTAAGTTTTTCAATCAGGATAAGGATAGAAGGTTTTGGTCTTTTCGTAGGCTATGTTGACAGTAAGAAAAAATCAAATTAATCCGGTCTTATCCTTTAAAAATATATTTATTGCGCCATGTATATAAAAACAACTTACTAACTTGAATATAATTCGATATAATTCCAACAGTATCTCTGAGGCTTTATGTCATTGTATCCATTTTCCCCGTAGCTTTATTTGACTTAAAGGATTAGAAGGAAAAGTCCACCCTAAAAACGGAATGTACCATGGTGCTATTCCAATGATCTTGGGCAGTTCAGTCAATATCTATAAACACAGACAACTGGGAGTCAGAGCATCAAGACTTGGATTTGTGATGTCATCAACCTACACTTTTTGAAGTACATTGACAAGGAATTAGTGACTGACTTTGTGGCTCCTATCATTTTTGCTTTGAGTCATTACATCCAAATGAGTTGTACTTGAATGTTGGGCTCACAGCTCTGAATCAGAAAATTTACTCATATACCAGTAAAATCACCATGGTTACTGTCATAGTGTCCTAGGAGTTGTTCCACTATTCACAGTCTATGGAGCAGCTCCAGGATTTGTCTCTTGGTGACATCACCACTATAGTCCTGTCTTTCTGGTGTTCAGCATAAGGAGAGATGTATTCATAATTCACAAATGGAAACTGACCTGTATAATATTATAGAAATTAAAGTATGTGAATTTTATTTTATACTGCATTTTCCCTTTAAGTGTCCTCCCACAGAGAACAAATTCAAACTCATTAACTCCCACTCTCAAAACAAACTCAATTATGCACGACTGATACACAGTTTGTGCGTGAGAGTATCTTTCAAATAAATTAGCACTGTATGAGTGAAGTGGAAAGGCCTAATCAGTGATCCAAACTAAAACAAATGGGTAGCCCCAACACCAAAAATAAGAAATAAGAACAGAGACATGTTTTCCTTCTCTAGTTGACTGACTGAGCTCTTGATACAAGGACGAACACGAGACAACAGGTAAAGATGAATTTTTTTTAAATGCGTTTGCTGCATCTTATGGCTGTAAAATGTTTATTTCTGTTGGTAATGTTTGAAAACACTGCAGTAGAACAGATCTGTATTGTGATCTACAACGGGTTTAGAATGTTCCAATAAGCATCTCTTCCGTCTACAGATTAAACTCTTCAAGGATGTATGCGAATATCCTACACGTCGATATGGTTGAGAAAAAGAAATCACAGATTGGGGCTTTAAGCTCACCTTATTTCTTTGCTGGGAGGCATGTAGAGGAGCATTCAACAAGGTGTCCATGCCTATATTTAGAGATGGGAGTTATATATATATATATAAAAAAACAAAACAAGTAATTTCAAATATAACACATTATCAATTCTTTATCAAGACAACGCAGACAGAAAAAAATATGTTAATTTAACATATCTACCAGTGATAGGTCGAGTCCCATCTTCGATGATCCCAAATTGGAACCTTTTGGGTCAAGTGTGAAAAGAAAAAATTAAGATTTACTTCATGTGGAATGACAGAACAGAGAATGAAGTTTGCTTGGTTTTGTTTGTGAAAGTTATTCCACGAACAAACCATCAACCGAAATAAAGCAGATTAAAGCACTGTAATGAGCCCAGGAAGCACAATGTTCAAAATCTCTATTCTGAAAATGTACTTGGCAAGTAAAATGATTCACCACCAATCGTTATGAATCTCATAGAATTCAGATGGAGGGGCAAATGCTCAACATACAGGATGTGCACACACTTGTAAGTCGCTTTGGATAAAAGCGTCTGCTAATTGACTAAACTGTAAACTGTAAACTGAGATTGTCCCCCATCTATAAATAACTTTGTGTTGGTAGGTGTATACGGTATGTTGCAGATCTCAGCCTATTTTACTAAATGCCATTGATGTTTAAAAGGGGTGGAAAAATACTATACTACAAGAGAAACAGAAACAACATAACGGACCTTCACTGCAGAACAAACAGGCTCAAGTCATCAGCCTTACCCACAGCTGTTAGACTTTACAATAAGTCTAAAAATGTAACTCCCAGTCCTCGTTTCTGTTGTTATTGGTGTGTTGGTGTGTGCAGGGATAGGTTGTTGTAGCATGTTTTAGAACTTTTAGTCTTCTTAGTCCTTTTAGCATAGACATTTTTGAAATTTGTAAATTCTGCCTTTTTTTCAGTTGATTGCAAATAAATAAACTCAAACTTCAAACTACAAGCCATTCAAATCCCCGCGTCGAGCTTCTGCTTTCAGTTCCTGGGTGTCCTTGTTATTAACTCGTGGGTGCTCCCAGTTGATGCACGGATTAGAATGGCTTGTAATAGAGTAATACCTTAGCCAAAATAAAGCGCAAAGTGGTTTGCACAAGGGTGAATTATCCATGCCTAGTAACTTTCAAACTAATTTCTCTGAAATCAGTCTCAGAGTATTATTCCACCCCTTCTCAACATCAATGGCAGTGTGAATGGTGTTTAATAAGGCAGGCTGAGATCAGCTAAAAACACACACTGTATACACGTATAAACACAAAATCAGTTAAAGACAGGGACAATCTCCGGTAGTGGCGAGAAGTCAATAAACATCAGCTCGGTGTTGGGGCCCAAATCTCAAATGTACAGTACTCATAGACTCAGATATACAATGTGATTTTTGTAGAGGTTCCAGGCTGTGTAGCAGCTGGATAATTACAGTGGCAGGTAGCTTACCTCTTGTCAACATTTACTGCTGCTGTGGAGTAGAGACAGGAAAATGTCATTAACAAACTGCTTAAACTGGACCAATAAAATTAGATTCATGATGTCATCTACATTTTTGACTCCTAACAGCATGACCCACTTAAAGAGCCAATCCCAACCCACCTAACCAGATATCATGTATACTAAACCATCCAGATCTGACCTGATCCCTCAAATGGTAACAGATTCTCTAAATGGGTGTAGACAATATTCCAAAGTTTGTTGTGGTCATATCTATTAAAAGACATCTTCACTAAAAAATGTCAGTTGACAATTAAAGTTTCATTTTGACATCGCACTTGTAATTATCATGTGGTTTGATTCAATTTACATCAATTGGATTAACATGATTTTCAATACCTATGCAGACAGATTTTGGGATTCATATTGATATCAAATAAATTTATTCTGATTAATGTGATATATTTTTCCCCACATCACCCAGCCCCTGGTAATGAGCTTGTCTTAAACTAAACCACAACAACAACAACAACAACAACAAACCAGATCATACTCACTAGAGGTAGAGAGAGCTTGTAGAGGACTGCTGCCTGGGGAGACGTTCTTCAGATCCCTGTGAATCAAAGAGCACTTTGATCAAAACAGATTCCACCAACAACCACCATGTGAATTAAAGGACCATATGATCTAAATATGAGTTTTAGTCCGCTTACTGATCAGCACACATATTTCACATTAACCTGACCATTTTTCGGAGCATAACTTACTGTTTTAGATTTTAAAATGTTTGCTGCGTTTACTTTTTCTTTCAAATGCGAATGTTATGGTGATAAACCATAGAATTATATAGAATAAACCTACCCCAAATTATCTCCTGGCCATGCCAACAAATTGACAGCTCCTTAAATAAATGCCTTAGTCTATAAAAACTACACTGCTCATAGACTATTTCTTTGTCAGTATGCCTGTTAGCTTCAGCACTGCATATAATATATATATATATATATATATTTTTTTTTACATGTTTCCCGTTCAGTCAACTTAGGTGCCCAAGTCTTCTAACTTCTAACTTACTTTGAAAACAGTAGGACGTCGTTAGCAGGAGCAAAACTGACTCTTCTTGAACTTCTCTTTTCCACTGGTTTGGCAACTTCCACCTTCATAAGAATAAGAATTCAACACAACGAATAATATTTGTGAACAGTAATAATTAAGTTTTAATCAATACACAGCCTTGCTTGTAGGATCATATGTAATGTTATGAAATACCGAAGATAACATTGGCTGGAACTGATTGCAGTGCACAGACAGTAACTTTAGAGTCTAAAATACAGACAGGCAGGACTGTCGGAGGGTTAGGGTTAGATAGGACTGTCAGAGGGAGGGTTAGATAGGACTGTCAGAGGGTCAGGGTTAGATAGGACTGTCAGAAGGTCAGGGCTAGATAGGACTGTCAGAGGGTCAGGGTTAGATAGGACTGTCAGAGGGTCAGGGTTAGATAGGACTGTCAGAGGGTCAGGGTTAGATAGGACTGTCAGAGGGTCAGGGTTAGATAGGACTGTCAGAGGGTTAGGGTTAGATAGGACTGTCAGAGGGTCAGGGTTAGATGGGAGGGTTAGATTTTAGACAAATAATGAATTCACTACAGGTCAAAGTCTCAGATTCAGAAGTCCTTTTACCTGACGCTGGGCTTGCTCTGGGTCAGAGGCTCCAGCAGATGTCCGTGGTGCTTTTAAAATCTGAAAAGGGGAAAAACAAATTACAAAAGGTATTTTGTTTGTGGCTGGAAGTGAGGATATCAAAATACTTTCTGCACTTAAAAACACATATAGTTCTGACCGAGGAGATGCGACGTCTTGGCCGTCCAGAGTTTTCACTGCAACGTAAAAAACACAACTTCATTCACAGGAGGCTGCAATATTTGATAAAATTACAATACAATTAAATATTGTGGTGCTGAAGAGATGCCCTGGCATACAATTCATATTCTACAGATGTAAGAAAACATCTCTGGTACAGATCCCAGCATTTTCCCATCATTTTAATCTGAAAATGAAAATAATGACACAAAAAATACCACTCCCCCCGACATTGTGAATCGAATCGCAATTGCAATACCTGTCAATAGAATGTCAGTATATTTTCCCCATATTGTTCAGCCCTAAATGGGAATAAAAATACTGGCCACTTACTTGTTTTGGTTTGGGGGTAAACTGGACTAAATGACGACCTCTTTCTACCAGTGGTGGTGTTATTGCTTTGGTGGCCCACCATACATTGAATGACTATATACAGTAAACAAACACTGGGCTGTTACATGTTAAGTTTCATCTTTGGTAAATGAAATGACTATGGATGGACAGATCATACTTTTTTTTTTATTGCTGACAGAGAGTCTGTGTACGAAGTATTGTTTGATACTGAGTAACAATCCATTATTTTTAATTAACAGTAAAGTCTTGGACCTTTAGTTTGTGGACAAAAAATTATAGTGATAAAATCTATTTTTCACCATTAGACAGATTTAACATCTTTCTATGTGTCAAAAATGCAGAAACTCTGGTTATTTTGCTTTGATTTCTGACATGTTACACATATTTCTTGGTATCTGTTTTCAGAATTGGGGGGAATTCTCACAATAGGAATATCCTATTTCAGCCTGATATCCTATACTAGGATTGGCAACGGTGCAAACAACATTCATATCGTTACTCACTCAACCCTGGCTGGATCAGGTGGCTCCATCTTCAACTGAGGGGATAAAAGCATAATTAATACGTTAGTCAAATAAAAGTAAATCCATCTGTGACATCATTCAATACACTGAACTCAGAAAAGTAAGAAAGCTATGTAGAATCACTGTCGCCATTGTTAATCCAGTGAACAGTTGCTTAGCAAACAAGGAGCTGCTCAGATTCCTAGCTTGGCCTGATAAATGAATACACTTTTTATTTTTTCTACCGGCCTGTGAAAGCATCAGTAAAATCATGTGCAAGGAAGGGGCATTTTTACATATTAAATTACCAAAAGTCAAGGTTATTTAAATCGTCAAAAAAAATCGGCATGGGAATTAAAACCTGCGACAGATTCGACAGAACACCCAACCCTAATATTGAGTTTGGCTTCATAGAGGCAATGGACAAAATTAGAACTGAATGTGTCATTTGCAGTGAGAAATTGGTGAATGAAAGTATGAAACCCTGCAAACTGAATCAACACCAGGTATTTAAGTTCACTATTTAGGTTCATTGTACAGTTAATTGTACTGTGCTGTTATTGTTTTTTATGCAATTAATATAATGAAATATACGTAAAGATATTTCAAAAGAAGTAGGCTACCCCCCC
>OMKL01155702.1:3230-24996 GCA_900302295.1 Parasudis fraserbrunneri | reverse complement strand
AAATGTCCTCATTTGGTAGCATGTCCTGATTTCGTGAGTGTGCATTCTTGAAATTGTCCTGATTTTTCACATAAATGAGTCCACACACACACACACACACACACACACACACACACACACACGCTGTGCTATCTCAACAATGGCTTGGCAACCACTTGTCACTTGACTGGTGCCAGAGACATTGAGCCTGCAAGCTAACTTTAGGCTAGCAAGCCTCTCGTTCAATAACATTACCTATGGTTGGCCAACAGTAATTCTGATCTGACAGTATATTTGACAACAAGGCTGGCTAGCTAGCCAGACATGTCATTGTCCCCAAATCGATAACAATATTTTCACGATCAAATGGTAGGTGATGTTGTAGAGTCATGTACAACATGATATAGCCTCGAGTAGAGCCAATGGGCCTCATCCAAGAACCGTGCGTATGCACAGATATGATCTTACATCGTGTGTATGAACAGATACATTTTGGGGCATTCACCAATTTTCTCTCATTTCGGATTTGTTCGTTGGTACAATCCCAGTGCTGCTCCATATACAGTGAATTGGGAAGGGATTGGGATGACACAGAGATCACACAGAGGGATATTCTGAGTATATGGGTACATTTTCTGTTATATTCTTCTCAAATATTATTCAGGTCCACAAAATCAGTCTCTAATTCATTGTCAGTGGAGCAGCTCCACTTTATACCTGATGATGATTCTTACTTTTCTGGCTTTTTTTCTCTTTCTTTTTCAAAACAAGTAATCCAGCTGTACTAGGCAAGCCTCGTCTTGTCTTCATACGTTCCCAGACCTGAGTGGGAACACCGTGGAAGTGCAGCCCCAACCCAAGAAAACCTAGCTTGTGCAGGCCCCTGTCTGTCAGCAGCTGGGAGTTGACTAATGAGCATGCCGGATACCCGCTTTAAGATACACCGTGGAACACACTACATTTAACCTAACATACAGGAGTAGGTATGTAAGGTATGTAAGGTAAGTAGGTGTGTATGGCTGTTGAGATGGACTGTACTGCTCTATGTGATAATGTCTGCTGCGACAATGCCCCCCCCCCACCACAAATAATGAATAAAAAGCTAGTTCCAATAAATGAGTGGTCATCTGTGTTTTTGACCTGCACAGGAAGTTACCTCATCTGACATGACAAACAGGTTCTCCTCATAGGCAAAGTGGAGCACCTCCTCTATACACTTCTTACTCTGCACCTGGCCTGGAGGAGGAGAGGGGGAGGGGGAAGATAGATGGGGAGAGGAGAGGAAAGGAGGGTCATTATGGCTGCGTCATGTTCTGTGTAACTCGCTGACTGGCTCGTTATATCATCTGATGGGGATCCTTTACAAAAACATGACAGAAAGGCAGGGTCACCCAACTGACCTGATTCTCTCTGGTTTCACTTGCAACACAAGTTATAGTGTGAGAGAGAGAGAGAGGGGGGGGCAGAGGAAATGAGGAGAAAGAGAGGAGAGCGATAAAGAGAGAGAAAAAAGAGACAAAGAAAAAAAAGAAAGGGACACAGAGAGAGAGAGAGAGAGAGAGAGAGAGAGAGCTGTTCAGTTCCAGTGGTACTGACTGCTGGGTGGTTAGAGAGTCTCAGATGGCCACCGGTCAAGACAGATTCAGTTTCTCCTCCAGGCTATAAACACTTTGCAGTAGTCCGACTCCAAATGATAGGCACAGCTGTTTTTATCAGCTTCCATTACAGGGATCTCCTTAGGGCTGGGAATCATCAGCGAATTCATGATTGGATTCTGATTATCAGGGCTACAATTTGATTATCAAATGATTCTTGATGCATCACAATTTTTGTTTTGATCCAATTCAGTACATTGTGATTCAAATTTATTTATTTTTTAACACCAGTTCATTGCATAATACCGCTAAGTATTGTTGTTACACTTGATGGGTAAAAACTGAGTCAATAGAATTGACCACAGTTACTGTTAGAGGGTTTAAATTAACACAATGCCAGGAAAAATAGCACTCAAAACCAAGAAAACTGGACTTAGAAGGTCAATGACTGAATTTTGCGTATTGATCCTGAATCTGCAAAACCCAGAGTTGCGATTATTACATTAATCGATTATCACTCCTACTCTTAGATCTCTCCAGGACTTTGTGACAAAGTGGTCAATTTACATTCTGATTGATGTGATCAATAATGGACCCTATGAAGAACCATATAAGTCCATTTTAAGTTTTTAGATTAACAATGTTTTCAGACATATGGTAAGTTGGAGTGTTATGTACAATCATGGCTAAAGAAAGTAGATGATATATCACATTCACCCTCAAAGTGATTTTGATTAATGTTATAACTGCAAATACATGGGCCGACCGATGTTTTTTAAACTGACTTATATGGTTGTTTGTCACAACAGTTGTAAGATTTGACAGGTTGGAAAGGGGGGGGGAGGGGGTATTCATGACCAGGAGATTGTGGCTGTAAAAGGTTTGCTTACGTTGGTCCGGTTTGTAAACACTGGAGTAAAACAGATCTGTATTCCGATTTACAATAAGTTATGAAAGTTCCAAATAGTACATTTTCCATCTACAGATCAAACTCTTCACATGTGAATAGAACCCACATTGATATGGTTAAAAAAAAAAAAAGCATTGATTGGGGCTTTAAAATTGTTCCTTGCTACAGTATTATAAAATATTTTATGATGAAAACTGGATAAAAAAAAAGTCAATTTTGAAAGAAATGGTACCATGACCATTGGATTACAGAAAAAGTGTCACATGCCACAGTTATTTGCGCTGGAAAAAACAAATATGGTAAAAAATAAGATAATGATATGATATTTTTACCATATCAACCAGGCCAAGGTGTTGCTGGAAATGTACACGGTTGAGCAGTGCAAGAACTAACCTGCATCACATTATGTTATATCTTGCTATCCTGACTGTTTATATAATCATAGCCTATGGCAGCAACAGGTATCGACATGAGAATCTAATTTGCATACATTTCTGTACCTCTAGGCTGTATGGCTATAGGGGAAAGGGCAATATTACCTGTTGAATGACAATCTTTGTCCAATTCATAATTCCAAATTAACAATTTGTTGTTACCTCACTCATATGCAGCCATGCAAATGGCAGCAGCTATGCATTTCAAGTATTCAAAAGTTGTTTTAATTTTATTCTATAATTTTGTGGTGGGTATTTCTTTCCACTACTGTTTTTCCCTTTCAGTCAGCCACCCACAGTCAATACACAAGGCACATACTATGATACAGAGATTCTTGCTAGAGAACTAGAAGGCAAAAGAAAAAATGAGGCAGAAAAAGAGAGAATTATGAAACAGAGACAAAGCAAGAGAGAGAATGATGAAAGAGAAAGGAGAGAGAGCAAAAGGCAAAGACAGAGAAAAAGCAAAGAGAAGGAAAGATGGAGACAGAGATGGAGATAGAGGCCTTGCACAGCATGTTTGGAATGCCCATTTTCCCCCCACGCTGGAGGAGACAACAGCTGCTATGTTCACAACAGCTGCCACGTGTCGATATATGAGAAATACATCTACAAAAATGTATATTGTGCTTTCCCCATGTTTCACCTATTCTACCACTGCACAGAAATCAGGCATTTTCTTTCAAAAGTGGTTGCAGATGGTTATAGACATCCATGTTAGAAGGAAAGACGGCCACAGAAACATTTTGCGCAAAGCCTCTATATAAAGTAAGAGAGTGGTTGTCAGCCCACCGGTGGGGTTTCCGGGGTTGATGATACAGAGCACGCGGGGCTGGCAGTGCTTCTTGGCTGCCTGGTAGGCCCTGTGGAGCTCTCCTACATCCAGCGCCCAGCAGTTAGCCTCATCCAGGTAGTAGTTCACCTGTGCCAGGGTTGGAGGTCAGATCACTTACAATTCAAATCAGTTCCAATTATAAAGCAATACTACAATTCACTTACTGACAATAGGGCGTTCATTCTCCAGTTTTATTTCATAAATGGCATACGAGTAACTTTTTACAGCAAAAGATTGACCATATTCTATACCCGATACGCCACCGCCATCACAGCTACCTACAAAACAGCACTACCTCATGCACCATTGATGTGGGCTCCGTGTATCGACAGGTATTAACAATAAACTTCCAGAATTGACAGAATTTTAAGCGAGTTGACCCCAATCAATTAAACATTTAAAAACCAACAACTTCTTGGTGTAAAAACACTTCTTATATCCAATCAACAAAGAAATTAATGAAAATAACCGTCAATTGTCGTTAAGATTTTATCGTTTTCTGTCAATCAAAATGAAAGTGAATCGACCCCCCCCAATCCTCACCTGCACCGCCTCCAGTTCAGAGATGGTTGCAGAGTAGAGGGGATACTGAGGGATGGGGATCAGCACACCTGTCCTGGAATGGTCCTGGCCCGACACCAACATCTTCAGGATGCTCTGCGTGTCCAAGGAGGGAGGGAGTATTTGGGATGGGTGAGAAACGTGAGAATGCATGTGCAGCCACACACAAAGTGGAAGTCCAAGCAATCTACCAGATTCATCAATCTCTGCTCGGTAGAGAAAGTGTGCGTGTGCGCGCGCGCACACATGCAAACACCAGGTCCATATTCACAAAGACTCTCAAAGTGGGAGTACTGATCTAGGATCAGCTTCAGTCTGTTATAGTTTGAATGAGGTCATGAAGAAGTGTTCCTGGTCACGGACTCTAGATCAGCACTCCTACTCTGGGCAGCTTTGTGAATATGGGCCCAGGAAGCAAGATTAGGAAGAAAGCCAAATAACTGTGGAAAAAGATTTGGCTATATCTTGGATGTTTTTTAAAGAATTTGAATGAATATTAGGTTACTGAGTAAGCCATACATATTGATAACTGATAACACCTAACAAAAACATTAAAAAATTCTGAAGTTGCTTCAAGATATTTTCTCAAGTTAACTAGCTAGCTGAGTAATCCTACTCCCTGGAACATCCCCCCAGTCCTCTGTACGTTAATGTTACCATGATGCCATCACTGGCTCCGGTGGTGAGGTAGATGTTCTCCCAGTCTGCTGGGACCCCCTGGTCTCTCTGCTCCATGTAGGCGGCGATGTCCCGACGAATACACTCTATCCCCGGACTGGCACTGTATGACCCTGAGAGGTTGGGAGGGAGGGGAGGAACACATTTCACTTTAAATTCATTCAAACCAGTGAACTGTAGTCTCAACTAATATTTTGAGTTGGGCAAAATACCTGCCACAAAAGTGGCAACCTGAGTGGCATTATCTGGCACAAAAAAACGCCAACACATAACTCAATGCCAAAAACAGGCTCACTGAATTCAGATTTAACAGCCAAAGCAAAACATTTCCATTCATTTGGCTTGTGGCTGGTCGGTAAATGTGGGTCAGTACAGAGGGGTTTCTGCTTCATCATGTGACTGAAACAGAAACACTGTTTGTGTTGATCCAGACTTCCTGGTTTTTGTCCAAAGGGCCATTCTGAACATTTGGAAGTGCTGCTCGCTGGGTCAAATATCCTACTCAGCACTCTGTCCTGTCCAGCTCTGGCCTCTAGCCAGGCTGCATTATCATGTGCAACATACTTTTCAAACGTATACAAACACAGACACACACACACACACATAAGCACGAACACATGTGTATGTGTAAAAAAAAAAAACATGTATTCAGAGTTTCTGGCACACAAGCACAAACAAAAACACACACATCAGCCTTGACACACACAAAGTCCCCCCCCCCGCCCACAGACAGACAGACAGACAGACACACACACCGAGGCTCTGTCCTCCACAGCCTTGCAGGATGCGTTGTGCGCGCTGCTTGGCATCAACAGGGAAAGCGGGGCTGTCCAGGAGCTCAGGGAAGGAACACAGTGCCACCACCTACACAGCACAGGAAGGAGGAGGAGGTCATGTTCAACTAGCGCTGGGCATCGCCTGACATTTTTTCAAACAGCAACACCAGCTCCCATACTTCAAATTCCATAGCTATTCTAAATCAATACATTTCATTATGCGATACATTAGGCCATTTCTGTAAATCATTTTCAGCTGCTTTTCTAAATGGAATCAGACTACGCTCAATTAAATTTCTCAATAAAAATCACCGCAAATCAGTCGAATATCTGAGATGCTGGAGATATCCAAGAATATTTTAAAGCTTTTCGATCGTTAAAATTGATATTGATACCCCAAAATGGTATAGAAGCCATAAGAATTGTTTTTCAATATCCTATATTCCACAACACATACACACGTTTACATAGGCCACTTTTGTGGACATTGCATTGACTTAGATTAATTCCCTAGCCCCGAACCCTAACCTTAACCATAAAAACTACATGCCTAACCCTAACCTTAACCGCTGACCCAAAAATCAGCTTTTTCCAAACTGGGGAGGGTGCTTTTTACCCAAACTGGACAAGTTATCCCCAATCAACTGGTTTGTAGTCTGAAATGCGTCCCCGATTTTAGGCAAAGTCAGGAATGAACACGCACGCATGCATGCACGCACGCACACCTGCAAACCACACCTGTACACTTCCACAAAAACAGGTTCGCTTGATTCACTGAGCAGAAAATGTATGATTTTAATTTTCAAGTAGCCTATGGTGCTCAAAATTCCATCTGTTCCAGTTTCCATGTAGAACAAATCAACCTTATGTAACATATAGATCTTCTTTCACATACATTGGCATTGTGTGCTATAGCTGTTCATGCAACATAAATTATAAACTGGTCATACCAACGGGCTGGGTGACGGCTGATGAAAGTTTGGTTTGGAAGGTGGTGGTGGTGAAGGAGAGGGGCAAAGTTATATGGAGGATATGCGATCATCGCTGGCTGGTTGTGCTTTGCTCATTTAAAAAGTGTGAGGACCAAAATAGGATTTCAGAGAAAGAAGGCGACATGTCCCCACCGTTCCTAGTGGAGTGAAAATAATGATGTGTTTACAGCACAAACCGGTGTGTGTGTGTGCGTGTCTGTCCAGCTAACAATACCTCCCTAGGCCACTTGATACCAAAGGACACTGGGGCTTAATGACTAGCAACCCAACACCAACCACTACGATGCATGACTTCCTCTAGCCGGTACTAATCATAGACAATACACACAGGCCTGGCATGCACAGCAGCTATAACAGCATCACTACTGAGGCAAGTCACAACGTCCATCCCTGTTAAGCATTTTATGACCAGGTAGGTTGACTAGGACATATTCTTATTGACAGCTGTGGCCTGGGGGAGTAACTGTAACATGCATACATACTTGGGACCTGCCCAGACAACATTATTCCACTGTTGGCAAAGGAGCAGCTCCACTGGAGCAGTTGCAGGTTAGGGGTCTATCTTGCTCAGGGGTACCCCGGCAGTAGTTGTGAGGTGTAGAGAGAGCTTTCACGTCATTCATCCAGATTTTCCCTCCTGGTGTGGGGTTTAAAATCAGCAATCCTCTGTTCACAAGCTCCCTTCTTAGGCTACTCCTGTCCCCAGTTAGAAATGTAGCATTTAAAGACTAAAATAATTCTCCATCTCTGGCTAGTGGGGGTAGAGGGTGTAAAAGATTTTAAGATATGGAGAAGTGAGGGAGATTAATTTAGAAAAAAAACAACAACTCATGTCCGATCCCTGCACTCTGACCTCTCTGATGTAATGCATGTGTGTGGGGGACTGTGTGTATGTGTAACTAGGAGGGATATGCAAAAAGACTAATTTCAATTGCCATGTGTACATTGACAATAAAGTAATTATCTTATTCTTCATCAAGGCAATTTATTTTACAGCATAAAAGAAACAAGACCTCACAGTGTGATAGATGTGAAGCATTCTTGCATAGATTGAGCTGGTCTTACACACAAAGTGCCATGCCTGTGGGCCACCACGAGGGGCAGAGTGGCTAACTGACAAACAGTGAGTGAGTGAGTGAATAAATGAGCGAGTGAATGACATCGCCGGTCTATGAGGTGCTTCCCATCTGTAAAACACATTTGCAACATGTATCTGTCACTAATTCCAGCACCACAGTTACATCACAAAGAAGCATCTTCACTGATCAAGATAAAATACATACATACATACATACATACAGATCCCTACTGGGTGATGGGAGTTCACACGGTGTAGATTTGCCTAAAAAACCCAGGTGTGTCTCTAAGATGCCTAAAGCACAAGCCAGACTCTAAGCGCAAACACTGTCATGTTACAGAACTGGTTGTAAACAAAAGAAAAAAAACAGAATCCACAGTAACTGCATAACCGATGGAAAATGAATTTGCTGGTACACGTCTAGTTCTGAACTGTTGACGTGTAAGCAAATAAATCAGCTATTGCGAAACAGATTTATGGTGGAGTCTACAGCGTGTAGCACAGAGGCAGGTAGGGCAGTTCAGTTGACTAGTCAACTGATCAGTCGATTTGATCTTAGTCGACCAAGACTTTGTTGGTCAATTTCTTTATGCATCTGTCCATGCTGAATGAGTTATTTCCTGAAGAATCATACATCTCTGGTAAGCACTACATTTAAAAGAGGTCCTTCTGCATAACTGCAATCAGGAAACAGATTTGTCGATGAAATCACCTAGTCTAATCGACTAGTCAACAGAAGTCCTGTGACTATTAGCCAACTACGAATGTGTTTTAGTTGAGGACAGCCCTACAGGCAGGCGCTTGTTTTGTCTTTGAGTCAAAGCTAAAGACGTGAGAGCTAGACGTACATATCACAATGGGGTCTGAACACTACATTTAGGGGTAGGCAATATGGCCAAAATATCATATCACGTTATTTCTACACATGGTCAAGATTAACGATTTCATCATTATGCTGTTTTTCACTTTTCTTTTCAATGGCTACTTTTAGTAATTTCCAAAGTGTCTTTATGTCTCCGTATCTGTTTAAACGACCAAATCTTTTATATATAAAGAGCATTGAGAGGGTTGAAAGTAGATTGATCAATAAGATTCTTTAGGCTCATATACATATCAGTAAGACTCCAAATGATAGAAAAATACCGGCATCTTTTAAAAATGAGATATTTGCATGTGACTGCGATCGTGGACACCTGCCCTCTTGCAAGGTACCCACAGCAGCTTTCAGGAGAGACTCCATATTCATAAATTGAAACTGAGCTGTACAGTATTATCAAAATAACATATGAGAGTTCTATTTTAGGGTGGGTTTTTCCTTTAATTATGCATGCAATTTCGTATGATGACAGTATTTGGTGAATTTTAAAAGAATAGTATTTGAATAATTTGAAAAGATGAAAAATGAAAATAATGATGTTACTGCAAACTGTAATGATGTTGTTGTGATGAAATATCACGGATTTTGAGAAATGGGGGTGGGGATGGCAGCCTCATTAAATGCACAATTTCCAGGGGGCTATTTTCCTGCCTTTAGTTCGATCGAGTTTTCACTTCGATCCACTCCGGGGTTCACTTAGAGATGGTCTTGGCCCTCTTCCAACAGGTGGACCAGAGCACGGTTGTTTGGTGCAGACCCGACCAGAGTTCGATTGGGGTGTTCAGACCTCCCCGAAAGAACCGAACCGAGGAGGGTACATGCTCCCAGGTTCGATTAACCAGGACTAAACAAGGCAGGTGTGATGCCACCTTGAGCTGGTTAATGAAACCAACCAAGGGCAAGGTCAACTAGGAGCCAGCAGTGTTAAGTTTCAGTTGCAGAGCCAGCATCAGCCAGCCAATCACTTTGTGAGGTGGGGTGATGTGGGCGGGACAGGACAGTGCTACAGCATACCGATTGGCATACTTGGCAGCAACTGACAGGCAACAACGGGAGGTGCCTACCATCCCTGCCAGCCAGACAAGCTCAACCATTACAGGGAACATTGTGTACTATAGTTAGAGCTCAATGAGCTGGCAGTGGCACACATGCCATGTCCACTCAATGGATACAATGTAGCCAATGGTGATCTACGATACTTTCAAATGACTATTGTGTTCAGAACTGAATGGGTACACTATTATTGTCAGGCGTTCTCAGGGCTCTGTGGAGATATTAAAGGAGCACATTAATGAGGTAGGCTAATTAACAGTAGGCCCTGTGAGAGGAGAGAGCATTGCGTGCAAAGTGTGTTTATGAAATTGACTGTCCCATGTGATTAGTTAGCTTACTTTCCATTTAATCTTTTGTTGTGGTGGTGGGATAGTGGCATGGAGCAGGTTGTTGGTGGGATAGTGGCATGGAGCAGGTTGTTGGTGGGATAGTGGCATGGAGCAGGTTGTTGGTGGGATAGTGGCATGGAGCAGGTTGTTGGTGGGATAGTGGCATGGAGCAGGTTGTTGGTGGGATAGTGGTATGGAGCAGGTTGTTGGTGGGATAGTGGTATGGAGCAGGTTGTTGGTGGGATAGTGGTATGGAGCAGGTTGTTGGTGGGATAGTGGCATGGAGCAGGTTGTTGGTGGGATAGTGGCATGGAGCAGCGCTTCAATGGAGAGTCTGTCTGCTTTCTGGACACTGACATCTTGATTAGAATGTTAAATTCATGATTTTCACTCAAAGTCATGTTCAGTTCAACATGGCAGCGTCCAGAAAGCAGACAGACTCTCCGTTGAAGTTTTGACAAGTTGGACCATTTCAACAACAGTGTTTGACAAATAAGTGGTCCAAATCTTATGTTTAGGTAATACAGAATGCATTACATGCATTCAGAATTTCAGAATTTCATTAGAAATGAAATTACATTAGGTACCAGCAAAGTTATCTCACATAACCGACAAGCAAGAATCTAATGCACTACATTTGGTGTCGGGCCAAGAAATGAGTAGACATCAAATAAATATTCCATTCTGATGAGGGTGAAGCAAAGTCAGCACTGCAGCTGGAATAACACGGTCAGCCAGTCGGTGGGAGAGATGGTATGCTGGCATGTCCACCCCCTGCCTCTGGGCGATTGCCATAGCAACCCTGGCCACAATCTCAGAATGCTCACTCTCACTGAAGGCCACACTCCTACGCCAAGCTCTACGTATAAGCCAATGGACTCGTATCTGTGATGTCTGATTAAAATGAAATCAGTAGTTTAAGACCGTCCTTAATGTATCACTTGCCTGGCTTCGCATGCTCATCAGTCTTCATTAATGAATGCGTTGAATCAGTAAAAAAATAAAAAAATAAAAAAATAAATAAAGAAATAAAGAAATACATTTTAAAAAATCACTCACTGAAAAAAACAACAACCTCTCATTAAACGTACCAAAGAGCACCGCGCCTAGCAGTTTTACTTTCAGTTTCGAGTTGACGTTTTCTGGGTAGGTCATTTTTGGAGATATTGTTTGCTTTCTGCACTCGACAAAAGTCGAGTTGTGTCGCAGCAGTGTAATTGCAATATAGGTGGATCTTCATCAGACACTACTCCATTTTCTTTTGCAAAACAGATAACACTTTGGATTTCTATGGCTCATTCAGTTAGAAACACTCAAATATTTGCCCTCAAATTGCGCAGTTCACATCTGGATTTAGTGGCAGACCCGCAGCCACCGAAGAAAATAGTCACCACTTTCAAAGGCAAATATCAGCATTGTATCGCAACATTTGTTGTATCTATCCTATTACCTATAGCTCCCCATCTCGTAGACTTCAGCTGAGGGGTGAGGAAAATACTAGCCTGCACCATATACTAAGCTAAGGGACTTGTTACAGTTGAGATGTCATGCGGTCATGCTGCATTCACATCATATAGTAAAAATGGTCAGAACGACGTGTCAAGTCAGAGTAAGGAGTTGAAAGTGTTCATGTGTCTGAGCTCATATGAACCCAACTGAGCACAAAAGTGTGGCTTCTCCTAAACTTTACTTTATGCTTGTGATAATTATATAATTAAATATCTTTCACACTTAGCCCACTATCTTCTCAGTCTTCCAGTTTATGCTTTATGGTTGAAGTTGAAATGTCGACCACAAACAAGAAATTCACCAAGTAGCCTTCCCAACCCGTTTCAATCTCACCTGACGGAGGAAGGTGATTGGCTGCTGGCCCATGGCGTGGGCGTCACCGATGTTGGCCTTTATCACTTCAGTAAAGGGCTGCTTTACACCCTGGAGAGAGATAAGATTCACAAGTTAGGTTAAGCTACATCTTCCTTACATCTACAGTATTCTCATGCAAATAGCTGACCTATTAGCAGAAAATAGCATATCTGATAGCCTATGGGAACTTTTCCATTCCAGTGTAGCAAAACAGATTTCACCATAGGCTGGGTTCTACATGGTTCCTCAATTTGTCTGATGTTGAAAAGTACAGAGCAAGCAAATCAAACTGTCAAATAGAATGTAGCCTAATTACATTGTGACTTTTTTTCTTTTTCTTTTTTTTGTTCAGTTTTCAACCTTTTAAAAATTAAATGACATGCCATTTGACCATATCCATAGATTGGGCGAATTTCAGTGCCAATCAAAATTGTGGAATGTAGAAAAAAATATTGTTTCTAGGTAGTCTGTTTGTAGGTGTATGCAATGAATGGTCAACTGTTGAACCAAAGAAAACACTTGACTTCCTTACAGAGGTAGGGGACAGCAAACTGTGGTCTGGGTTGATTTGGGAGAGGGGGGATAGGGAGGAGAGCACATCATTACACTTCAAGAATACTTTATAGAATAGGTTTAGCAGGATGAGTGGATTAAAGAGAATAGCCAGTCAAATCACGCTCAGCAACTGTAAGGAACTACTGGCCCATATCCAATTTCTAAATCACCAACTTTTTAAGGCCTACCGAAGTCCTTTGGGTTCATGATACAAATTTTTGAGGAAATATTTTTGCTGTATAGACCCACTACCTGTCAGGAAACAGACTCCTATTCTGAAAGGGTGCCAATACATACAGTAGGCTATACATAAACAGAAAGTAATATGTTGTCTTTATTTATACAAGCTAAAGAACAAGAACCAGGCAAGGAGAAAACATGGACTGACCTACCCTATACTGCATTATGCACATTGTGGTCATAAGCCAACCATTTTTAGTTTGTCAATTAGTGTCAAGCAGTAGTTCTAAACAGGCACAGAATGAGATTTGATCTTGTTGGATGGCAGGGGTTTATTTATTTATCAGTAATCTGAATATGAACAACAGCGATAGGGCTTGGGAACGTGATGTCAGGTGATGTCAGGTAATGTCACAAAGCCGCCATCTGTAGAGGATTACTCCGTTTGACTGTGTGTGTGTGTTGACAGGCGGAATTTTGGAATAAAAGATGGTTTGGAAAATCTTGCTGCGTGAAAAGCTGCTTCAGAAAATCTCACGACCTTCATGGGAGAAACTGCGACCCTTTTTCTTCTCCATCCCTACCTCGGTTTTGTTTAGCGATTTCCCAATACAAATTAATGTAAGTAACCCACCAAAGATGGCGAGCAGCGTCTGTAGCACCGCATAGTAACAGTTAACTGCCCACTCACTTCCCTAGCACTATTGAGAAGAGATTAGACCTACTCTAGATATCTGCGCTAGCAAGCTGGGACACTGTTGCAGCTAGGTAATATACTTTAAATAAATCCCATTGTTATGCCATTAGCCTAATATTATTTATTCCCACATTTTCCTGCTGTAAATATTGTGTACATGTGTATATGTGCAAATTTTTGAATCTCTCTTTATTGTTCATTACTTACTGTGTACTGTGTATACTTCTGTGTATTTGTCTTTACTGTGTATTTGGGTTTGGTGCTCTGTGAGAGCTACCAGACAGGTTGAATTTCCCCAAGGGGATTAATAAAGTAACTATCTATCTATCTGTCTATCTTATATAAAGGAATCACATGGGCAGAATTCCAAACAAATCTCATCAAATAAAGCATCAAATACATAATTGAATGAGAAGGGACGAATGGAGAACTGAGAGGCGTGGCCTATGACACGCACCCAATCAACATCAACAGGAAGAGGCCCCTGTAAATTCCCAATCGAATAAATGGCCAGCATCTACGAAGTGCCTATTGAAGGCAAGGCAAATTTCATTCTGATAAGAAATCATACAGTCACCATAATCAATATGTGTGGGTAGTGAACTTGTGGTTTTGTTTTTGTTTGAATTTACTGCTTTCCAAAAATTCTGCAGGGTTTGAGTAGGAGCTAGTAATTAGATCTAAATAATCATTTGATTTGGCTTTTCTCACAGGTGAAGTACATTTATTTCTAAGTTGTCTAAATTAAAGCCAGAGTAAGGGATCCTCTGATTGTCTGGGTCCAGACCAGGCACTGTTCCTTTCCCTAATCAACGCTGACAGCTCGTGTGAAAAACAGGGTGTTATTCTGAGTTTTTTGAATGGTGTCTGTTTATCAATAACTGAAAGAAAGGTTTTTAAGTATACATGTACTTTTTCTGTTTCAGAAATGAGAACACTACTATAGAATAAAGCTAATTTGGGTATAAGAAGAAGAAAAAAAATATTCTGTGGGTCCACAAAATCAGTCTGTTATTCATTGTCCATGGAGCAGCAACAGACTGATGACATCACAAGTTTGAGTCTTAATTCTCTGGTTTCTGGCTTGGGGAGAGAGTAACTCAATTTTCCTAGGCCATGGAAATAAAATGTTTCCTCCACTGAAATTTTCTAAGCATTTCAATGGCCCCAAACATTTTCAACGTGAGCGAACGCTGTTCATGCCCCTCAGAGCAAAGCTGTGTCTGTCTCCCTCCATTTGTGTCTTTCCACTGACCTTCTATGCATTCGTGCCACCTCAAAATTTTGCCTCATGTTGTATATGAATCTATCAGTCATTCATCATTCCTGGAAAATGATAAGCACATTTCTGCCGAAGAAATTCGCCGGTGTTGTTGCAATCTCACTCGTCAGCGATAGAGGTAACAAAATTCTGGTTTTGCCTTTAAAGGGAAATGTTGCCACCCGTTTTAAGAATTTCCGCTGTGTTCTTCCGGTGCCGCCGGTGCGTTCAGTACATATTTGTGAAAATGCACCACTAACGCTGAAATTCAGAAAGAGAAAAATCTGGGGCTGCTCCATTGACAATGAATGGGGCACTGACTCTGTCAGAAAGGGGGTGAATGCTTTCTCTAGCCACTGTGGAAGACCAGGTTTGATTGATTGATTGAATTTTTTTATTGAGCAGAATCAAAGCATACAAAAGCATACAAGTACATAATCTGTCAATAGGACAGGCACAAAAAAGCTCAAGAGCTTGTTTCCATTGTGGTCCCAAAAACTATAGGTGAAAACTATATCCTAGGTAAATAACTGCTGTGAATTCATCTCTCTGGAATGTTTCGCCAGAGGTAAATGCACTTGTCATAATTTCCCTGTCAGCTAGAAGGAGGGCACCTTAAATATTGATTTTGGCAGGTAGGTAGGTAGGTAGTTACTGTACTGTCCTTACAGGAAATTTGTTTCCAAAGCCCGTGCACACACAAAACAAGTAAGAAACAATCCAACACAGAACCTAGCCACATGAAATACAATACAGTCGCATGAACATGAGTCCATTACATGTTATTGCTACAGTTTGTTGAGGGAACAAAACTCTGTAGTATGCATTTTCTGAGAGTATACTTGCAAAGTATTTTTGGTACTTTTTACGTGCTTTCATGTACTAATTCAAAGCACATGCTTAGTACAGTATGATAGTCATTAATATGCTGTTAGTGTACTCTAAGTACACTTAAAAAAAACTGTGATGTTTACCAAACTTAAAGGCATAATATGTATTATTTCCGCATTAAAATGTCTGAGAACGACTAGACCTTTGTTATGTATTTTGTTGAGTTGTGTACTTACATTATCCCAAATGTTTCCAACAATGTTCAAAAGAACCAAGCTTTCTAAACAAAGCCATGTGATCATGCAGGTCAGCCTTTTATTGGCCATCATGTTGAATCCCATACCTGCCAACATTATGCTGTGAAAAATGGCCTTCAAACTCGCAGGAATATTGCTTTCATTTTGGTAGTTTTGTATCCTCATTCTTTTCGTCGGAGGCACTGAGGAGATGTACATTTACTCTGGGTTGCCAGGATGTGCAGGAATAATTAAGTGTAGTGTATGAAGGGGATACGATGGTTTCTCAGTCTATTCTGGCAACACATATCCCCCATACAAAGCCTGATTTCATTCATGTCACTGTACAACTTAATGAAAAACCTTTTTGCTTATATATGTGGAGAAAAAAAATCACGTGATCTCCATCTTGGCTTGCATAAATGTTATGAAATACTATACGTTTTCCAATTCACTGTCAGTTATGCGCCACTGTCCAGGCTACTGTCACCTGAATTATGCATGCGAGGTATTTGGTTAGTATCACAACACTGTTTGGCTATATTGAACTTTGACATTTTGCCATTCAATTGAAATTATGTTTGAGTAGTAGTTAAAATACTTTTTTTTGACACATGGGTATGATTTATGACCTGTGCCCCCATCTGTGATTGACAGGTCATAAATTATTATTAAGACATGTGACAGCTGGTATTTTTGATTGACAAGTAGGCCGTACCCTGAGCCCCCACCCCTGTCCCTAGGGTTGACAGTAGAGTGGTGACAGTGAATGAGTACTTTGGGACCAAATGAGTCAGCCCCCGCCACCCCCACCCCTCCTAAGCAGAGTTTGTGACTTTGGATTTATACGATACTTGGCCTCTAAAGACTGAATTACCCCCACTTTTGAACAGGTTAGATAACTTAAAATGCTTGTAGTTAAACTTAAAACCATCAGCTTGAAAATTTAAAATGCTTATCGGTATTTACAGTAGGCTACCTTACTTACAGGATGCCACTAATCTACAAAAACATATTTACTAGTCTTTTAGTGCTTTGATAGTTCATACAGCACCTCATTCATAGTACACCCAAACATTCTGAATTTTGCATCATGTTGATTATTTACAATGATAGCATGATTTATGTGGCATGCAGATAAACTTGATACATTTATACACCTTGTACTCATTTCCATTTTGTATATTTAGAATATCTATGTAGCATACTAATGTGTTCTGCATACTTCATAAAACATCACATTGGAATTCTTCGATTTCACATGTTCATATACCCCACTACTGTATATGTTATCAATTACATCATGAAAATAATGTTTAGGGGCTGTTTCGGCGATGTTAAAGTGAACACATTGAGCATGTTTAACATTATAAAAGCCATAGCAATAGAGATGCAGTGGTGAAAAGGGGGGTGGTCCTGTCAAATCCACCACGGATAGTAACACATCTCAGGTCTCCTGACTAGGCTATATGACATAACCATGTTATGGGGCGACAGTGGCTCAGGAGGTAGAGCCGTCGTCTGGTAATCTGAAGGTTCCCGGTTTGATTCCCGGCTCCTCCCGGCAGCGTGTCGAAGTGTCCTTGAGCAAGACACTTAACCCCTAACTGCTCCCGACGAGCAGGTTGGCACCTTGCATGGTTGCCTCCACTGTCGGTGTGTGAATGGGTGAGTGTGAGGCTTAAGTTGTAAAGCGCTTTGGATAAAAGCGCTATATAAATGCAGTCCATTTATCTCAACCTCAACCTCAACCATATTCTCTTCATAGCCGCAAAGATGTCTGATAAACTGGGTCTCGAGAAAATGATCTGAAGTATGGACGGCAGCCTCTAAACGGAGGCACTATGATACCGTCTGTGGTGCAAAAACAGGTATGGTCTTTGCTCTTCTCTCACCAGTTAGTTTGGTGGCAAGAAATACTGCTTTTATATACACTTCTTTGTGCATTGTAGGCTTATTTGAACCCCCCCCCACCCCCTTCCATTCGTGATTAAAAAATACAATAAAATAAAAAAGTTAGCACCTAGAGAGGACGCACAGCTATTGCCATCATGAAATTATAAATTGCCGCCGGAATGATAGGAGGGAAATGCTCACATGCAGATAACAAACTATACACCGTAGGTCTACTTTTAATTTGGCTGACTGCATAGGCAGGATATTGGGGCAGGAGTAGCAATAGCTGAGGGAAATATAATCGATTTGACATGCAGAACTCATGATGATGAGTTATGCCACACATTCTCCAAGCTACTGAAATGTACAATTAGAGGTGAAATTTCAACTCTCTGGTATAGGAAAATGACAAACAGGGAGTCAATTGAATAGGTTGAATATCACCATAGATCTGCAGTCCGGTTCTGATGGCCTTCTGATGGCCTCTATAGGCTACTAACCGCAGGTCAGCTCCATCTAAACAGTCCATTTTGTCTCTTATTTAATTTTTATAAATAAATATGAAATGTATTTTCTTTTAATGCTCTATTCTAACTTTTATTACTTCATATGAACTTTTATTTTTTCTTATTTTTCTTAAATAAGGATGAAGTAGCCACGAGCACATTTGTGGTTTTTTTCAACAGTGCGACATTTTCTACGGTTTATTATTATTATTATGTATTGTAATTGTAATATTCGCTGACTCCTTGAACGACAATGTTTCACTTTTTTATCTGCACAAACAAATAAACTATAACTAATCATATTCCACATGTTGAAAAACCTTAACTTATTCAGATGTTTGAGAATTTATACGGTACTCAGCCTCTAAAGACTCAATTACCCCCACGTTTTGAATTAATATGCCCATGTACAGCTGTAGGCTATATATTGGGTGTAATATGTTGTTTACAAAAGAGGTTACAAACTGCATGATGTTAAACTGAAAACCTCCAGCTTGAAAATGTAAAATGCCCCCCTTATTTGTATTTACCTGAGGCTACCTTACTTACAAGCTGTCACTAATTTACAAATTCCTCTGTGTAAGGCAGATATATCTCCCTGTAATCTCCATCATCAAGCTATGGTCGTATGGTTATTACATAGTAGCCTATTAGCATGAATAGGGGGTGTAACATTAAACAGCACATGTGAGAATGTCACCTCTAGGCTACATCACCAGAAATATAAACTTTCTTGTATTTATCTATGGCCAGATCAGATCAATGTTTCGCAAAGAGACTGGTTGCAACTTGCAAAAATATTCAAACTCGCTGTAGCATTAATTTCTATACATATCATAACTTTTCTCACTAGGCCGTATCCTGAAGGTAAGTGCAGGTAAGTACATTCACATGAGCAAATACTGGCTATTCTAATGTATTCACCTCATTCTCTGCTTACGCATACAACTGCCTAATTACTTTCTCCTTGTCATCCCTTAGATCTGGCTTCCATTCACAGACAGCGCTTACCATACAAACAATGGTATTTCTGATTAGTCATATCAATATAATTTAATCCTATGGATTTTTATTCTTAAAAATGTTGATGTATTAACAACTTCAAGTTATAACATCAGTACCTCTCTAGCCCATCATTGATGCACGGCTCAATAATCTCCATTGCTAAGCTCTTAGATCCAACATTTACTAATAAATCACTGAATTCTGCAGTAACCTCATTCATATTATTTATGATTGTATTATGTTAATAATTAGGGTAGCTTTTTATCAGTACCATTGTGATGATGTTATACATTTCAGCAACCTTAGTGCTACAATCACAAATTCCCATGTAGAGGATATTTATCTTACATGCCCTCTGTAATCTTATAATCCTAAAGACCTGTCCGCATAACTTAGTTTCCTAATGCGCTTTTAATAGGGTTATTCTAATCATACAATGTTTTAAAGATATTCAAAGATGATCGTAAATGTTAGAAATGAATGTATCATTAAGGCTGATTTAAAGGAATTATGGCATATGTTCTACGTCTTACACAATACGTAAGTGTGAGCACCATTTTTGTTGCTGTGCTGGCTCTGTAGCACATTGGAATTGAAATGGAACAATGTGGTTAAAGCGTCAACACTCCCTCAATACACATGAACGAGGATTAATGTGGTTTTAGCTGTACAGTAAACTCTCTGTCAGAATACTCAATCACAGTATGGGATATGTAGTTGACTTCTGACCATTATGTTCCAGTCCCTGAGGGGTCAAAGACAATACAAATCATCATGGGCCACTGCTGCAGTCACCATTATAAAAACATTAGGCCTAAATTAGTTGTCACCAACTTTATAATTAAATGTATGGTTATTAAGTGTTTTTTTGTGTGTTTTTAATATGGAACTCTATACTTTTTATTAAAATAATTTCACTAGATTACATCAGAGTGGTGTTTGAATGTATATCATGCATTAAATAACATGAGAGTGGAAAAGACTATGTTTCTCAGATGCATTATTAATGTTTCACAAACGGAACTTAATTGTTTTAATACATTTCCATTGTAAGACTAGTTGAAGATCACTATCAAGATATTAAAAACTTACTTACAAACTCTCCTTTTATTGTATGTTTTTTTTTTTTTTTTTACATCAAATTATAATGTGCCATTTTACCATGCATGTGCTCCATTTCACCATTAGCTGATAGAAAAGATGTGACTTAGGGACTTATTTTGTTTAAAGAGTCGCCATCCATCATGTATTGTTTATTATTTTGTCTTGTATTGTATAGAAGAGGGCTTATGCTATTTAGAATGGTAACATGTTGAGGATTAAAACATTGAGATGACTCTGTAATTGTAGATAGCAGATTTTTTGGAAAGCCATTTTTCCCAAACATCAACCTAACTCGATACCAAAACCACACATACGTCATGAGGTCTAACCTGTCTTGTTAAAAAAAGGTTAGCTACATCTTTATGATCTGTCAATTATGAAGCACCAACAGGACATCTAAGTTAGGCTAAAAAGGTACCAGACATTGTTGCGGATAGTGTTTGATTCATATTCATATTCCTTGATGAAGTGTTGTGTTCCTGTTCACTCTGTAGCATACCGTAAAGCCCAGTTTTAAATGTTTCATCTGCACACGCCGCTAAAAGTAAGTTAGGGACAGTGATTTATAATTGAGATTTTAGAACTAGTTGATACATTCCATAATGTTTATTATATTTTTAATGTAGTAACTAGTTTTGTTAGCATAATATATCATGGACATGGTTGTAGCTATAGGTAGGCTATTGTCACATACCACTATGTCAGTTAAACTCCTAGCATGGGGCACTGCGCCTAATATTGAGAAAAGTCTCAACTGATATTTGTTGTTTACATAAGCATCATTGCTTTGCATTAGTCTTTCATTAGTTTGTATTTTAAGTTCCCCCGGGCATTACCTTGTGAGGTATGTTTTCAAAGGGGCTAGTTTGTTCCATTTACTGTTAACGTGTTAAGTCATGTAAGCAGCTGCCTACTTGTATATCGGCCAAGCATTCCATAAGTTCTCTTTCCTTTATAAACCACATGATACTGAACACATTGGAGTTGAAAGAGTGGACTTCAGTGTTTTGCGTGTACACAGTATGTGTATGTATGAAGATAATCATCATATGTTGTATGGATCAAACCCATGAAGCTGTACTTAACAGGTAGAACATATGTGCAAGGATTGGCCAAGTGGTGGATTTAGGATTCACAGAGGCAATTGTAGACACAATGTGTTTTCTTTTCTTTTTTTCACCAGTCAGGAAGAAGCTGCAGTATATTTGCTGAATGATGTTGAGAGAAAGAAACTTAACGACACAAATGATAGTACAAGTACAACGATTGTACTAGTACAAGCTACTCTCAACAAAGTTCCAACAGCACTCCAGAGGACCTTCTACACCAGCCTTTATACTGGAAGCTCCTCCCACACAGACACACCAATGTGAGTGGAAAAATCAATCAATAAACAGATGCATTGGTTTCATGAATAAATAACACTATTCACAACAAGAGATTCTTGCATCTATATCAATATACAAATATTCTCAAAATACATTCATATGGGTACTTTAGAAGCCTATCCCCAAAATGCTACTCAAACCCCCCTC
>OMKL01155692.1:2971-14365 GCA_900302295.1 Parasudis fraserbrunneri | reverse complement strand
AAAACAAGAGTCAAAAGAGATGGGAGAGGTTGGTTCTGCAGCCAGCCGTACACCAGCCTGACTCACCCGCTACCACTGTGTAGGACCCACTGCCGCGTGACGACCTGTCACGGCTCACATACACAGAGGCACACATACATACATACATACACACACACACACCAATTCCAGCCTTCACTTTTTTTTTTTTTTCAGCCGAGGCCCCATCGGTGGTTGCCGTGACGATGCCAGCGATGCTCTCAGACCATCATGTCACGGAGGGAGAGAGGCTGAGCAGAGTGATGATGTCACAGTGCCCGACTGTTGTGTGTTTTTTTTCCACCTGTAGATCAGACCCAGCCTGTATTCTGCTGTTGACATGTTACTAGGCAAGATAAATGGGACTGGTCACAGGTGCATAAAGATGGCAGCCTCCCGTATTACCATATCAATGTGGGGTAGGCTATATTCATATTCTTCAAGAGTTATATCTGTAGATGGAGAATACGCTACATGGAACTGTCTGAACCCATTGTTTTACTCCACTGTTTACAATGTTACCAATGTAAACAAACATTTACATCCATAAAAAAACAGATTGACCTGTTGTCTAGTGTTAGTCCTTGTATCAAGAGGTCAGTCAATCAACTAGAGAAGGAAAACATGTCTCCATTCTTATTTCTTATTTTTGGTGGTGGGGCTACCCATTGGTTCACGTTTGGATCACTAATTTGGCCTTTAACCACCAAATAAAAATTATAAGTCAAACCCTTGAACAAACAATAACACTACTGACAACATACACAGTGGGTCCCTTCCCAACCACTTATTCACACACTGACTACTTCACGGTGCACACTAAAGACTATGTGTACATGAACTGTAATGTTACAGACACACAGTTACCTTTGTTTTGGTTAATACTTACTGTATTTAATCTTAAAGGCCCAATCAGTGATCAGAACATAACTATACAAATGGCCCCACCACCAAAAAGAAGAAATAAGAGAAATAGACATATTTTCAGCCTCTAGTTGACTGACTGAGGTCGTCTTACTGTTTTTCTACAGATTTATTACCTTTGAAAAATAAAAGATCTGGTCAGTTTGTTGTAAGTTTGAGAGTGCTGTGTATATTTGCCCTGCACAGAATGTTTGGGGAGTGGTTACCATGGTTATGTGTTGTCTTGCTGGAAGAAAGATTCCAAGCATTCTGTGAAAAGTTGACATTTGGTCAAACTACACCTCAAGTGAGAAATAGTTCCTTTACTGATAATTTGCAACATTAGCTAAGTCAAGTACATTTGAAACAGAAAAATAAATTACACAGAATATTATTGGTGTATAATTTGTTTATACTTCAGAAGTATGATATTTAGACTTCCCAAAAAAGTCTATAAGTCCCCAAAATAAATGGATGTGTATGAGGAGCCTGAGGTAAGACTGCTTATTTTTAACAAGTTCTACTAAAGTGAAAGATCCCTTTAAGTTGGATTATATCATGGTATTATTTAAGTACAAAATTATTACCATGACTTTTAACATGGCAGGTGGTAAATTATTCATACAATGGCCTGTACCATGGTACAACGGAAATTACCATAAAATAACCATGATACTTTTTTGTAAGGGTTATTAGGTAAATAACCTACTATTTATCAGTAAAATAAAGAGCAGATGACATTTAATTCGATAATATTAGTGATTATTTACCCAGAACAAGCCTGAAAACATGTAGACTACTGATAAACCTTGCTATATGCAGGGCTACATTTAGTGATTCTCAAAACAGTGAAGAAGAACATGTCAAACTATCGTTGAAAAACAAGATCTAAAATGGAAATTCCCCTACAAGGTCATAAACATGAAATACAGCATGCACCACATGGCCAGTATCATTCTCTGATGGTTTTCGATAAGGGTAACACATTTATCCCAAAATGTTGATATGCCGTTGAGTTACCTGAGCAATGTCTGATGCTGCCTGCTCCTCCGCAAAAAAAACTGTCAAATGTCTGTGTCCACCCACAATACAGAAACGGTCAAACGGTTCACATGAATAATTGCATCTTATATTTTATCTTTTATATTTACTTATCTCAATACTTTTTATTGCATCTTACGTATATTGTCTTTAATATTATTATTTACACTAATGGAGCCCCCCAGCGAACGGTTTTCACACATTTGTACCTGTGTAACCGGAGAGACAATAAACATCTTGAATCTTGAATCTAGTTACCACATGCAATTCATTATTCTATATGGGTATTCACACTACTACGCAGAGCTGTCTCTACGCCTGTACGTCACAGCCTGCTAAACAGTGTTTGACAGTGGAACCAGAGGTGGAACGCCGTCCAACTTTCTGCGTAGGAGTGTGATGGTTATTACGGTTAATTGCGCATAATGTGAATAATTGCTGTACCTATTAGTTACCTGATGAGGGCAGCAAAACGCTTATGCTTCTAGTCTGCCTCAATTTTCACTAGAAGAAGACGAGAAAGAAGAAGAAGAAGAAGAAGAAGGGGGAGGACTTGGAGGAGGAGGAGGCAAACAAAGAAGAAGCGTGTTGAAGCTGTATGATAATATCATAGCAGGAAACTTCTTCTTGCAAGGTAAAATAAATATTGACAGAAAAAGTAAGCGCTGGGTCAGGGCTGGTTAGTTGACAGTCCGTTTACCAGCCTCTCGTAGCTAACTTTAGGTAGCCGTGTTGTTGGAGCTAGTAGCTAATGTTGATTAGCGAACACTTGCTACAAGCTATAGCTACGGTATGCACTTTGCACACGTAGCCAGTTAGCCAAAGCAGTGTCTCTGACCAAAGACACGCAAGCAGGTGTGATCATATGACTTCAGCAGACCAAAACGCACGATAGTTGAATTCGGCGACGTTGCGACTTGCGAGCTTGTAAAGCACTTAACCGCAAGCCAGTGTTTTGTATAAGGTCTTGACTATAACTTAGAGTTCCTTTCAAGGTTCTAGGTTTACTACGGCGTTTAGTGCAGTGGTTCTCAAACATTTTTATACCAGTGACCCCCATTTGATAAGATTTTGTCCCATGGTCTCTCCATCTGAGAAGATACCGGTTGCAAGATGTGATTTAGTCCAGAATTCCACAACTGTTTATATCGTTCCTCATTTTGCTGGGGACCCCCTGGAACCCCCTCAAGGACCCCTTGGTGTCCCCGGACCCAATATTTAGAACCACTGGTTTATTGGGGTTGGGGATTGAACCTGTGGGGCTTCATGGGAATATTCCACTTGGCAGGGCAGAGTGGGTCCTACCGGGGTCACCACACAGTTTGTAATGAACAGGATAGCGTGTCATCACACTCAACTCTACCCAAGAGTAGACCTAACCCACCTGGATTCAAATCTGTGTCCCCTGGATGGGAAACCAAACATCTACCTGTCAGCCAAAGGGGAATCCCTCCTGAGGATATGAGGGAGATATGAGGCTTACTATGCTTCAGGCCAAGGGAGATATTAGGCTTACTAGGCTTCAGGCAATTGCAATATGATTCAAGATGTTAGAGAGAATGATGATTTTTGCAAATGATTGTCATTTTCACTGAAAAACATAAAAATTATCATTGTGTGATTTTTACAGGGATCTGTACCAAACAAAGCAGGTTTTTAAGTCTAGAATATAATTTGTAGACTGGGTCATCTTTGCAGCACCACAATACTTAATTAAGGATGGTATGTTGACACAAGTTTTGCCTTTTAAAAAGTATTGCACCTTGTACGATTTGGATATTGCACTAAGCCATATTGTGATTTAGATTGTGGAGTTTGCAGGAACAAAACGACACAATACGACGACGTTTTGCTGACAACTTTAGCCGAAGCTCCTTTACTTTCAAGCAGCATTAACGTGTGTTTACAGCATCGCATAACATACGCCAACAAACAGTGACATCTCTTTACCGAGGACCGCACAATGGGAACATACAATTGAGGCTTGTGAATTATGATACACATTACAGTCTCCAGCTCACCACAAGATCATATTTTTGTTAATTGTTCAGCCCTACAGATGTAGCACTCTGTGAGGCTGAGGATGGCTCCCAAAGTGATCACTACGTCACACGCCGACACCACTTTTTCACTGCCGATACCAATTTTAAGACATATAATTTATCATCTAATAGCAAGTACTAATCTGATCCATTGCTTTTACTGAGCAGTGTAGACCATTAGTTTGGGGTCACAGGACAAAAATTACATTGATATACATTTTTCACCATCAGAGAGAAAAATTTGGATGATTTAGGGATGTTGGTCACTCTGGAACATATGCTCTCTCTGCTCTAGACACCTTTAAGGCAGAAATGGAAAGAGGAAGAATCTGAACGAAAATAATTATAGGGTTCCAACTTAAAAAATAAATAAAATAATAATAATAATAATAATACAACAATGTCAGATGTCTTTTCGGGGTTCAACAAGGTTGCCTGGTTGCCCCGGGCAAGTAGTAAACTGCTCTGGGACAGTAGTTCAGCCAGTCACTCTATTACATTTTGTGCCCTAGGCAAGATTTCACACTGGAGATCTGGAGAGTCCTGCAAAAATTGGCCCCAGTATTTATTTGTGAAAATGGCTCAGAAACCCCCACTTATCATCAGTGTTCATAGATACATCATAAACTCTCTTAATGGCCCATATCTCTAGTTTCAGAGTGTAAGGGTTCATCAAGTAATTTTATATAGTGAGGCCATTTTTTTTTGTCACCACATTGAAAGGTCTAACGTGACTACTCACATCATTACACATAAATACAATTGCACTCATTGGACTCACAAGAGTCTCAGCTTTATAACTCAGTATGCAGAAATAGGCAAAATATTAAAAAAATATATATATATCTTTGTCAAAAACCTTTAATGATTTTGACCATAAGTTATATGCAATTAGCACAAATCTGACAGGGTTGTAAAGGTGGGACTTTTGTGGTTCTTTTTATTCAGATATCTTTAGGTGAGAGGTCAAGTGACTCTGTTGTAAATGGCTGTACTGATTTCTTTTTTTCAAATCAAATCTGCTAGAGCCTGTCAGCGATGGCCTATAGGCCGAGGGCCGGCCCTGCAGCCACTTGCCCAGGGCAAATGGTAAACTGCTCCAAGCCAGTAGCTTAGCCAGTCACTTGCCCGGTCAGCGAGTGAGGTATAAGTGGGGAAGTAGGCTAAGGCATGGCACTTGAACCTAAAAATAAAAGCTGGTGGTGCCCCTAAACTACGCTCCATCAAACAACCTTGTTCAGCACCAGAGTGTGGCGATTCTCCAAATGTACATCACATGTTTACCAATTATTTACCAATTATTTTTATCACCAGTTGCCCACCTCAACACCGTCACCTAATGCACGTCTGACCGTCGTTGTTGAGGGGATCTCATAGAATTGCCCCTCTGTGTTCCCCCCCCCTTTTATCCTGATATGTTTTTATTTTTGTACGTTTTTCCTTCTCTTCGTTGAGGGTTAGGGTCAGGGGGTGTCATGTGTTGGGCTTGTGAATTGTACATGTGATGTTGGGCTATGATACAAATACATTTGACTTGACTTTACACAATTTGATTTGACTTTTGATTTTATGATCATGATTCAGTTACTGAAAACACATTATTTTCTATTTTGATTCTATTTTGATTTAGAATTGTTAAAACCCTAGGATTTATCTCACTGGTAATAACCATTCCATCCCATTTCTCCCCCTAGGTTGCATCAAAATAAGTCCTTTTTTCTGGATGCAGAGATCCATCATTTCCTTGGCTCACAAGGCTGTTATAATAGGCCTTCAACCTCTTGGACAGTTTGCCAGGTGTCAACCTCTCTGGAGACTGGGCGGAGCTCACTCCATCAGTGCCTGCTTTAAACATTTACCTCAGTCAAGAACTATTTTTTATTTTTCCTGGGAAAGAAGCCATTTCAATTTGGTATTCCAAGAGCACAGTCTCCTTCAAGACACTCCTTTCAAGGTTTCCTGCGTTCAGCATTTCACCACCCTGCCAGATATGGCGGAACAGAGGTTCTGCGTGGAGTATGCCAAGCGTGGTACAGCAGGCTGTAAAAAATGCAAGGACAAGATCCAGAAGGGCGTGGTGCGCATAGGGAAGATCGTGCCGAACCCCTTCAGCGAGTCTGCAGGGGAGATGAAGGAGTGGCATCACGTCAAGTGTATCTTTGAGAAGCTGGAGCGGGCGAGGGCCACCACTAAAAAGATTGAGGACATCACCGATCTGGAGGGCTGGGAGGAGCTGCAGGACGAAGACAAGGAGCTCATCAATAAACATGTTTCAGGTACAAAAGACACGGCTCATCAATAAACATGTCGGGTAGAACGCATACAGCTCATCAATAAACATATACCAGGTATAACACACGTAGCTCATCAATAAACATACAAGGTGCAACACACATAGCTTTTAAATAAACATATCAGATATGAGACATGCAGCTCATCAATAAACATAAACCAGGTATAACACACGTAGCTCATCAATAAACATACAAGGTGCAACACGTAGCTTTTAAATAGACATCGGGTATAAGACATACAGCTCATCAATAAACATATACCAGGTATAACACACGTAGCTCATCAGTAAGCAGCAAAAGCCCCGTCACCGTTGGCCTGACTCAGCCTTGAGTATAGGGAGTTACAGTAATCTAACCTGACTGAACCCTGAGTATAGGGAGTTACAGTAATCTAACCTGACTGAACCCTGAGTATAGGGAGTTACAGTAATCTAACCTGACTGAGCCCTGAGTATAGGGAGTTACAGTAATCTAACCTGACTGAGCCCTGAGTATAGGGAGTTACAGTAATCTAACCTGACTGAGCCCTGAGTATAGGGAGTTACAGTAATCTAACCTGACTGAGCCCCGAGTATAGGGAGTTACAGTAATCTAACCTGACTGAGCCCTGAGTATAGGGAGTTACAGTAATCTAACCTGACTGAACCCTGAGTATAGGGAGTTACAGTAATCTAACCTGACTGAACCCTGAGTATAGGGAGTTACAGTAACCTAAACGTGAAGAAATAAAAGCATTGATGACCTTTTCAAGGTCTGTAGAAAATATGAAGGACCTCATTTTAGCGATGTTCCTCGGCTGGAGGAAACACGATTGTACAACTCTAGTTACTTGGCCATCGAAAGGGAGATCAGGGTAAAAAATCAGCCCCAGATTATGGGCAGCAGACTTAACAGGCTACCAAGATTAGAGTGCATGATGGCATTTGGGGGGCCAAATACAGTGGAAGAATCTTGGAGTTTGCTTCATTAAAGGACCATACCAGTCTAATTTTTACTTCTAGCCATTAGCAGAGATGTCCCCCGTCTTTAACACATTTTGTGTACATAAGTGTATGCAGTGTATACTTACGTAGATCTCAGCCTACATTATTAAAACATCATTCACTGCCATTCATGTTGAAACGGTGTGGAAAAACACTCGACGAGACTTAAAAAGGTCTAGGTATAGGTAATTAACCCATTTGGAAGTCACTACTCCGTTTATTTTATATACAATTACTGTATTACTCTTAATACAAGTCAAATTCGCGCATTCATATGCCTGGAAAAATAGTTCCTTACAAGTTCTGCATTTCGAACTAAAATCTTTGCTTGAAGGGGGCTTTTAAAGACAGTGAGTTTTAGCTAATGTTGTTCAGTACATTCTGTAACGTTTATTGAATATGGACAATATTTCGATATCTAAAAAATAAAGCAATTTTGAGAAAAATTGTCAAGGTTTATGTACACTATGTGGCCGTTGTTGACAGTGACATGTAGTAACACTGGTACGGTCCTTTAAGCTGGAGGCGGTTCTGAGACATCCAGCACTTGATGTCAGCGAGACACGACATGACACGGACCAAGTTGCCTGCCTCTCCAGGCTTAAGTGGGACATAGAGAAGACTATGTCGTCCGCATCAGACACACAACCAGACACCACAGTTTAGAACAGCAGAGAACAGCAAATGTAAAAGCCTTAATGAACTGGGAATAGGTAGAATGACTATTGTGTTGTATCAATTGGCGATAGAGAGTGGCAAAATAGACATTTATTTATATGAAAATGTTCGCGATTATTACTTTAATGAAAAAGATGAAATCGGCGGGTGCTACACCGAGAGTGGCAGTTGACCCAAGACAGGGGAGTGTTAAGCATTCTGTTTTTCTCTTATAGAACTGATGACCAAAGTCAACGCGAGTCCAAAGAAAAAGGTGCAGTCTAAGTTAAACAACACCGGTCAGCTGATGGCTGCTCCTCCCGACCCGTCCATGAATGCTCCGCGCAAGTTCTCCGGCTTCACAGGTAAGACATGACATCACGGCCAGGGACGGACCCACACCACTCTTTCACCGCCGACACCGATTCAGAGTCCGAAACTCTGTTAAAGGTGAATGTTACCTTGAAAGAAAAACGAAGGTAGCCGAGAATCGATAAGAGGCTTATGCTGGATTCAATTTAGTCATTTAGTACGCATACGAGTTCGGGTCATTGAAAGCACACACACACACACACACACACGAAATGACCCGAGTGTACATAGTCAGGTCAGTCCTTTTTATACAGTTACAGCACATATCAAGTTCCTAACCTCCCTCTAGGAAGACAGCCGGACGTTAACCTTTTCCAATTTTGTACAGAACCTCAGCATGGCGTTGTGGTTGACTCTTAAAATAACTAGGAAACTTCCAACCTTTGACCTTTGGTGGCTTAAGCCACTCCAGAGAAAATATAGACATCAAGTGTCAGCATGAACAGGAAACATAGGAATGTAACAGATGGAACCCAGAAAATGCCGCATACCAGGCCTACAGCCGGTACGGATCACAGCCTTTGCTTTGAGACTTGGACCATCAGTTCGGGGTCATTTTGACAAACATTTGAGATATAATCCATTTTTCTCCATTAGAGAGATCTAACGTGCCAAAAATCAAGTCACGTTGCTTTGATTTCCGCATGTCAGATAAGTATGTTTCTTGGTATCGGATTTTAGTATCCGGGGAAATTCTCAGATACAGATACCCTATTTTAGCGTGGTATCGCACTGATATCCTGTGCCGGTATCCCTAATAACAGCCTCAGTCTTGAATGAAGGACAAACCTCAGAGAGACTTGGTCCAAAGTAGAACACCGGGGCACACTAATACAGGATGGCGTAGGATCGGCCTACAGTTGCCTTTTGTGTGGTTTGGTGGGAGCACGTGAAACGTCTCCCTTCGTCATCCTCAGTCTCTCCCTCTTACCGTTGATTTGACAGTGGTAGGGATGTGCACAAGTTCACTTTTTCACGGTCGGTTAGTTGGCGGGTGGTGTGAACTAATAACGCCTAAACAGCACTATATGACGCAGTCGTTAAAAATGTTTTGCCCACTCGGCACAATTTTGATTTGATTGTACCGCATAGTCACTTTCAGTCCTATCGCTTATAAGCCATTTGATGGGACATTTTAAGGGCATCTTAGGAATGTGCGTGCCGAACGTTATTCCCTTACATCGGGACTGTCCAGTCAGTGTTTGCGAGTGTGGGCTCCGCTCTCTCAAGAGAACCCTTGGAATTTGCGATGTCATCTGGATGTTAAATACGGGGCCGCTCCGCTGATTTTGTGGAGCCATAAAACGTTGGAGTTGAGTTTTCACACCCACATGAGGTTTACATAAACGTTTTAAAGGGGACCGCAAAGTCGGTGCCCCGCTAATCCTCTGTGGAGCGGCCCCAGATGTTGCGTTCAGCTGACATCGTAAATTCAAGGGTTCTGTCTCTCTGATTTCCAGCTTTATGGGAGAGCAGTGCACGTTCACAAATGTTGACTGAGCTTTGCCGGGGCACGGGAATATCATGTGAATTCTTAAAATGGATGCTATTCACATTTAATCCAAACTGCCTTATACTGCCTTATAGCACCACGAGTGCATACATTTTTAGCATGAGCAGCTCCAGTGGGAATTAATCCCCTGGGGCCCGGATCAGAGAGGATGCTTTTTAGCAGCTGGGGGAAGACTTCTGTAATTGTTTCTTCCTCGATTTTCTCCCCTTAAGCTGCTTCACATGTTTGATGGACGCCCCCGGTTGAAAAAAACATAAACTCGAGGCTTCAACAAAAACAAAAAGGCAGTGTGGGGCGCCATACGTATTGTAGAGTGCAAAACATGTCCTGTCTGATAGAGGCCAAACTCAGACCTGTCTGATATGGGCCTAACTCTGGCCTGTCTGATATGGGCCCAACTCTGGCCTGTCTGATATGGGTCTAACTCAGACCTGTCTGATATGGGCCCAACTCTGGCCTGTCTGATATGGGCCCAACTCTGGCCTGTCTGATATGGGCCCAACTCTGGCCTGTTTGATATGGGCTTAACTCTGACCTGTCTGATATGGGCCTAACTCTGGCCTGTCTGATATGGGCCCAACTCTGGCCTGTCTGATATGGCCTGTCTGATATGGGCCTAACTCTGGCCTGTCTGATATGAGCTTAACTCTGGCCTGTCTGATATGGGCCTAACTCTGGCCTGTCTGATATGGGCCTAACTCTGGCCTGTCTGATATGGGCCTAACTCTGGCCTGTCTGATATGGGCCTAACTCTGGCGTTGTTTGTCTGATATGGGCTTAACTCTGGCATTGTTTGTGCCAATGTCTACCCGCTGAGTTACAGTACATTACATCACTACACCATGCAGTGAGAATCGGTCATATGATTTAATTCCATTCATTGTCCAATTAGCTGCCAAGGCTGGTAGTTCCAGCAGCCCGGGCCCCTCCTCATCCCCAGCCAAAGTGGGAGAAGGCAGCCCCCTGTCGGCCCAGCTGTGTGACCCCAACCACAAGGACAGCCTGCTCCGAGAGTTCCGCAAGCTGTGCGCCATGGTGGCGGAGAAGAACAGTTACAACGTTAAGACGCAGATCATCCAAACTTTCCTGAAGAAAGGCTCCGGGGGAGGTGGGTTTAATCCTGTTATCTCTTTAAGTGGAATGCTGTTTTGTATGGTGTCGGTGTGTGTTGTCTGTAGGACTGACCCGCCCCATCGTCGGTTGGGTGACGCTTTGATCAGCTGTCGGTTCACTTAAACTGTCTTGGTTGAGCAATCACAGTTTTCCCTCTCCGCCAAGATAATTATCACACCCGCTCGAGCAGAAAAATCCAAACCAAATTCTTGTTTGAGAACAGCCCTAGTTGTATCACCGTGCTCCTCTCCTCAAACTCGACCTGATTAAAAAGATATTTAGCCTAATACTCGTTCCGTTCTCACAATACAAACAGGGAGGAGGAGGAGGAGGAGGAGGAGGAGGAGGAGGAGGAGGAGGAGGAGAACACTGCAGCCTTTGGCCACGGCAGAATGACTGCAGCAACCCGCATAACTTCAATTGATAGAACGGTCATCTCTCCCCCCCCCTGTTCGCCT
>OMKL01155685.1:0-10065 GCA_900302295.1 Parasudis fraserbrunneri | reverse complement strand
GCACACACATACTGTGACATACACAGACACACACACACACACAGACACACACACACACACACACACACACACACACACACACACACACACACACACACACACACACACACACACACACTCCCTCTCTGTGATGCAATAGAAACTTTAAGATATACTGTATATATACACATATATATATATATATGTGTGTATATATATGTACATATAAAAAAAATCAACGATTCTCAGATTTTTCATAGGCTCAAAGATTTATATAAATACTGAATATCATACAAATACATTTATGGTACCATTGACTTGATGATGCTGCATAAAACAATAAAAGCATGACAACATCATGGCCCACGTATGTCCAAGACCTCTAAAAATACACACTGCACTCTGACCCCACCGTCAGCAGGTGATGTCGCCACCACCCAACCCAAAATGGCACTCTAAAAAGGTGTACTCCACCCAAAATTAACCTTTCTGCAAAAGTAGACATTTAAAGTAAAACATCCCCGTATTTCGTAACTCGTTCTGAGTTCTGAGTTCTGAGCTCTCAACATGGAGGCAGTGCAAATCCTATGACATCATCAAATTGCACAGCCCGCGATGGCTGAAAGAAAATAGTGCGGAGAGAGTTATGTTCCCTTTCCTATAGCTACGAGTCCACTAAGCGCTTTCTAGGTGCTGGGAGGGGTGTGCAGGTGTGGAGTGTCAGGATGAGGAATGCAGTGTTGCAGCTTGGCCAACTGTGACCGAGTCGGTGATCAAGTGCACATACACACACACGGACCTGGACCAGCCAACGAACCAACAAGTAAACATACTGAAGTATGAAAAACTTTGGAGATAGAACATTGTAATAATAACATAGGTGTGGGAATATGAACCATCTCTGGCAATGCAATTTGATGATGTCATAGGATTGCATTTTTCTTGATCTTGAGTGCTCATAAAAAAGAATAACAAAATAAACGTTTTTTTTTTTTTTTTAAGATCTCATTTCGAAAGATTACAACCTCAAGTCTATTTTGGTGGTATTCCTCTAATCATCAAGTATACACCTTTCTCTGGAGAGTAACTATGAATAGAGTCATGGGAATGGCACATCTAACCAGTGCATAGCAAATGTCAACAGCAAGACAAAAAACAGCGTAAACAAACCTTGGTAGGCCAAGAATGACTAAGTAAATAATAAGACTGGAACAGAAAACCTTTAGCCCCTTTGCCAGTACTCCACCGTAGGGCACCGTTTCCCTGGCTCTCTGCAGTCCCTTTAAAAACCTAAAGCACACAGAGCATCCCACACTGTTGCCCTCCTGTAATAACTCTACGACTGTAACCTGTAACCTGTAACCTGCACTAAATACGATGAAAGAAGCAACAGACTGGGAAAAAACACTGCAGGTGATGCTCAAAATGTTTACAACCGAAAAGTATTGATGCCTCTTTAGAACTATAGAACTGCAAAAGAACAATTAAACCAAACAAAAACTATTACAAAATAAAATAATGAAATTTGGAAGAAGCAAAAATAACCACAGAATGACTTGTTTTGTGGGTAAATTGACCCACAAAACAAGTATGTGTGTGATGAGTAAGCCCTGGGCAACGCTGTTTGGCCCTGTGAAAGAGGACCTGTGGCTATAGTGAGACTGGAGCTGAGCAATGGTCTGACCATAGTGTCGGAGTTCCCCTAGTGTGCACGAGGGCTTCCCCAAGAAGCTTTTCTGGGTGAAAAGGCCTCTGAAGGAACATTTAGCCTATTTACAAAGTAACTAAACACATGGTCAGTTTTGCTGCCCAGGCGGTTGATATCTTCACCCTGCTGCATACTCCGCCCGGCCCCACTCTGTGATGTCAGAGTACCTCTTCTGTTCCTCGACAGAGCTTGATAGAACCTATAAAGAGGCCATCACCAGTTGGGGCGAGGCAGTGTGTGCAGCAGGGTGAAAATATCAACCACGAGGGCAGCAAAATAACCATGTGTTCAGTTACCCTTAAACAGTGAAAGTTGCCACTGTAAACCAAAGAAAATGAAACTGTGTCAGGTCAGAGGGTCTATAGCTCTCCTCGGTAAGGTGCGACTCCCTCCATCTATTCCAAGAAGGGAAACACTGGGGCGCACATTGTTTGTTATCGCAGCTTTTATCGTACCATCCACACGGACAACGCATCATGAAACATCATATTGACAAAAATCAATGCCTTGTCGTCATCATCATCATCATCATCATCATCACAGTCCCTGAAGTTTGGTTTGAGATCCAGTCGTTTCTGAATGCAAGTCAGGCAGCTATGAAGCGTTTCATGAATAACAATAAAAATAGAACAAAATAAAAAATAATATTTTAAAAATGACAGAAAATGTTGTTCAGTATAAATACATTCCATTCCATTTCTTTGAGGTGCATTCACTAGGTTTAAAGGTCCTTCTTCTGCATGTCCGTAAACTTTGGGACAACTAACGCAATTATCATCACCATTATAACTGTCCTCATTATCGTCGCCGTTATTTCAATAGTCATCATCACCACCAACCACCACCAACGAGGCTGAGAAGCTACATGCCTGCCTGCATGGCATCATAACCAGAGAAGAAGAAGTTGAGCTGGGGGTAAATCTCCCCTTCTCTGTTCCGTCCGAGGTGAACGTTTAAGGAGAAACCAGTCCAGCGGGCCGAGGCCACCAGAGAGGAGAAGGTGTGTGGGAGGGACCACCTCGAGAACATAGTATACAAAACATCTGGGACCAGCACAGCAAGCAGGGAACACCAAGGAGGGAGAAGGGGGAGATAATGGGTTCTCACCCATCTCAGAAACCGGACTCATGGATGGGCCGTGGTAAAGCAGTGAATGTGAAGAAAAGTTTACAAAAGCCCACACACACATACATCCAAACAAAAGAAATACTAGGTGCTGGACAGATAGAAAAAAACTGAAAAATAGAGTCAGCACACTGGAGCATTATCTAGTGGGCGGACTCCATTTTTCAAGTTTTTTTTTTAGAGCAGCGAATATCCCTCAGACACTCGTGAGTTGGCCTAACTGAGGACAACACGGGTCAGACTGGACCAAACATCTTGCTCTGGTGAGGTCATGTGAGGGAGGTGACTGTGGCACCGCAGTCAGTTTGGTCTTATCTATCGACTCCTGTGTTTGTTTGTAGGTCATTCTTGAGGAGAAAACACTAAACTGGATTATTTCCTGTCCATATTAAACAGAAAAACACATTTTTTTTTTTATTTTTTTTTTAAGTATTTTAAGCTCATATTGAGTTGAGATTAAACAACTTGTTCAGATGGAGAATGTTTGCCGTCATCTCTTCTGGTCCCCCCCCCGTATCCCTGCTATTCCAGTCCAGTTTCAGCGACTACAGTCTAGAGAAGTGTAACCCAACCACCCCGGTGGCAGAATTTCAATCCAGAGGAGCTACGTGCAGGTTAGCATTGTTTAGCATTCGGCTCCGTTTTCTACGAAGAGGGACATAGCAGCGGCCGAGGTCCCTCTATCCCGATTCAAAACATATCATGCACGCTCTGTTTAGTCGCCAGCCGTCTACCGTACGCGACTCCTCCGATACATTTGCACTGGCCCGAGAGTGAAGAAGCCTTCAAAACCCTGCATATGACTGGGAAGTACAATGACGTCTGGCTCCATCGGTCCACAGTGTAACGTAGGTTTATCTCAGATCAGTTGGGCTGGGTTTGGTTCAGCTCAGTGTCGTCTGAAAGGTGTCGTATATGTGTATATATATATATATATTAATCCATGTCCATCTATGCCAATAGGCAGCAAGGCATCTAGTCCATCTCATCCTCTACACGACAGTCTGCGTCAGTTCATTTCAGCTTGGTTTGGCTGAGGGGAGCATTTCATGATCCACGTCCATCCGTGCCAGAATATCAAAGAACTGACGGAAATGTCGAGAACAACTCCTGTTATTTTTGTCCTGCCTTTACCTTCCGTCATCTATGCCTGTAGGCACCGATGCCGGTTGGCTCGGGTCCGGTTCCCCATGGTGGTCCGCCTCTGCTCAGTTCAGTTCAGTTCAGTTCAGCTTGGTTTGGTTTAGTTAGGGTGACTTATACTATACTCCAGGTCCGTGTGTCTACGCCAGCAGGCACCAAGGCGTGAGAGTCTGGTCACATTCCAGTCTCGTGTTGATGATGGTGCAGGGTGCGCCGCTGATGGTCAGCTCCTGCCGGGACTCGACCTGGTACAGCAGGTTGGTTAGACCGCCCTCTGGGTCCACTTTAAACTGCTCCTATAAGGAGAGGGGAGGAGGGGAGAAAGGGAGAGGAGGAAAGAGAGGGGGAGATTTGAGAGAGGCGACAGGGGGCGGGGGTTACGGAAGGGTTTAAGGGAGCGAGGGAGAGAGGGGATGAAAGGAAAGAGGAAAGGAAGGGAGGAAAGAAGGAAGAGAAAGAAGGACAGGGGAGGAAGAATGAAAGGAAGGAAGAAAGCAACCAAGGAAGACAAATACAAATTCTTAAAATAAGAACAAGCTCCTTCTATTCTCATTTTCTTCTCCAGGGTGCATAAGTCCATTTTAAGTATTTAGATGAGCAATGTTTTCAAACATAATTATCATAGGTTTGTACATTGAAGCGTTGCTTACATTCACAGTTAAAGAACGTATATATTTAGTCCATTCACACTCCATTCATGCTTGACTGTACAACAGGAAATACACGAGCTGTCCAAAAATGTCACAACGAACTTATATGGCTCTTTGTTGCAGGGGTTCAAATGACAGGGTGACAGTCGTGACATTATGAAAATGTACCGCGAGACACGTGAGAGGTCCCAGACAGCTCATCTGAGAAGCAGGCAACCACAGGGTTTCATTTGAAAGAGATCCAACCCACTTTAAAGCTACACTGTAGAATACTGGCACCCTGTGGCCGTGAGAGGTAACTGCACCGTGTTTCAACATGGAGGATAAGAGAATATACAGTGACAAAAAAGACATTTCTTCAAGCAGCATAAGTTTGTTTACCGTTTTACCATGTTTCATGCAACGCTGTTGGGAGGGTTTCTCTTGTGCAGCCTAACTCGGTGAGTTAATTTGCTAAAAGACGATGTATTTTCTTCATGAAAAGGTTCCATAGTGCAGGTTTAAGAGCCTTATCTGGGTTGTCACACACCGAGAGTCCATTCAGTCCATCTAGAAAGACCTTGCACCAGTGTTTCAGGTTTTGATATTTTGGAGGTGGAGATTATTAGCACGTGTTAGCAATGCTAAAGTAAGTCAAAGGGTTATGACACGTCTCCAAGAAATAACAGTAAGTTCTTGTCTTAACTATTAACTCGTGATTTTTTTTAGAGACCCGCTTCATTCGTATCCCATGCACGAGTTATGACAATTTCTTCTTCCAATATCTCAAAAATCAAACCACCGGTGCAAGTACCTTTAGGACGGACGGAAATAAAGAAGTATCCCTGTAATTGAGGAGGAAATGGTCTACCTGTTTCTGAGCAGCTATTCTCTTCTGGTCTCTCTTCCTCCAGGCGGGATCGTGGATGTGGCGGAAGGTTTTGTACCCCGTGGTTATTCCGCTTGGCCTGAACAGCTGGCCAGAGAGACAGAATGGGGACAATCACAGGTTTAATCAGGGGTGTGATTTGGATGATACATAAAAACCCCCCCGAAAAAAACCAATGTTGTAAATTGGCTGAGACTTTTATTCCTGTTCAAGCCAACCGTTTTAAAAATTGCACTTCTGTTTGTCAAGCACTTTAAGCACTGCGATGAAAAGTGTGATATAAAGATAGTTTATAATATTATCATTCTTATTATTTGATAAAAGAAAAAACGAATTGCTGGTCTTCACCTGTAATTCAGCTTTCCTTAGTCTTCTGTAGAACTCGTCGTCCTCTCTCCCCCAGCCCCAGAAGCGGTTAGACATACCGTTACACTAAGAGCAGAACATGACAACAACTACTGACATAACAACAAAACCACAACATACATTTACTACACTGTTTACATGGGTTCCCTTTTTTTAACTTTTCTTTTTTAACCCAGGCCTTAATTAAACATATGATTAAGCATCATTCAATCATTAATTAATTCATTAATCAATCATTAAGCATATGATTCATTATCATTTTTGATAAGATTTCCATTTCCATTTCCTCAGGAGAACATATGAAGACACATCTGATTGTACTATGAGCTTCCTGTTTTGGAAAAGGACATGCATCATGGTTTTTGAAGGCTAAAACATGTGCCCCATTGGATTAGAGTCTGGTGAGAGGATGCAGCACAGTGCCAAGTTTCTCAATACTAAAGCGATCAGTGAAATTATGGCCTGTACTAGTCAACACCATGCCAGACAATATTTAAATACGGCCTGGGTTCAGAAAAAGTGAACCTGTCCTTTAAGATTACCTGCATTTTCTGGAAACCTTTACTTACGGAACCTTTACCAACGGAAATCCCTCAATTCAAACTCACAATGACATTGTTACCACAAAATGTCTGTAACTTTTTGACTTTTACATCAAAGCATGCTTATCATCCTCTAACTAGAGTATAGCTTACCATGTGGTCATTCTGTTTGCTGAGGCAGAGTTTGTATCTGACTAGCTCGCTCAATCTTGATGACACTTTTAATCTCAAAATCAAATGGCATTCTCTTTCCAGAACTCCTGAAAATAGTCAATCGTTTAGTAACAGACAAGTGATTACAACACCCCCTTACACCTCACGCCTGTGTGTAATAAATGAATACCGGCGATCTGTTTAATAAATTCATACTGTTGCCATGGTGCTATGATTGCACCCAAACGAGCTGCGTCGATAGATACTAATTCCATTTGAAGCGGGTTTACCATGTGATAATGCTTCTTGGTGAGGAGCAGGATGCCTCCTACATAGGTCTTGTAGTGATAGAGTGGGTGGAGCTCGGGGGAGGCCACGTGGAAGGGGCCCTCCTCTGGGAAACCGTAGTCCAGAGCTTGGTTCAGCGGCAGCAGGTCCACGTCGTGCATGGCGATGTAGTCGGTGTCGTTCCCGCTCTCCAAGTAGCCCACGTTGATGAGAGATGCCCGGTTGAACCTGTGGAGGGGGAAAGGGGAGGAACGGGAAAGCATGTTCTCAGGTATGAGATGGATACCGAAACATTTTAAATAAGGGAAGAGTAATGGGAGAAAAGCAGGGAGACAGGAATCACTAGGAACGAGTGTTGTGTCCACCACACCTGAAGAGTTGGATGTGTGTGTGTGTATGTGTGTGTGTGTGTGTGTGTGTGTGTGTGTGTGTGTGTGCGTGTGCATGCATGTGTGTGAGAGAATCAACGTACTGTAATGATATGTAAACAGACACCTTTTTACATATCTCAACCTCAGCTGACTAACAGACAGGCCTAAATTAGTTAATATAATATAATCGTGTTGATGAGCATAACAGTCAAAATAACTGTCATTAGTTTGTTAGGAGCACAAAGAAAGACAATATGGTGTTTCCCCTACATGTATTTAAGTTCAGTTAAATTAAGTTATATTTTATTGTTCTTGTGGGGAAATTATTCACACGCCTACAGACGCCCAGATACCAACCAGTACCTTGGGCAATGGCAGTAGTGTATACCTAGCATGCATGTCTTTTATGATGTGGGAGTGATCTGGAGTACCCAGAGGAAACCCACAAAAACACGTGGAGAACATGCAAACTCCACAACGAAAGGCCCTCCGTCGGGTTCAAACCCAGGACCCTTCTTGCTACGAGGCGACAGCGCTAACCACTGCGCCACCGTGCCGCCCGTCGTGGAACACCAACAACACCCCACCGACTCACCTATAGTGGTCCACCTGGTTGACAACCAGGATCCGGTGTCGTATCTTCTTGCTGTTGAGGTACGTGTGCATGAAGGGCACGAACACCAGCAGCTCCTCGAAGCGCTCCCTGAAGGGAATGATCAGGGCCAGTTTGTGAGGACCCCAGGAAGGGTCGTCCGTGGCAGACGCCTGTCTCTCTGGCGGGCAGGGCGGCGGTGGTGGTGGTTGTTGTTGTTGTTGTTGTTGTTGTTGTTGTTGTTGTTGTTGGTGGTGTGAGAGGCGGATATCGTCCAGGCCCACGCGGGACATGTCCCCTGTGCAGCCCAGCTGGAGCCACAGGAGGGACACCAGGACCAGCACCATGCAGAGGCCAAACAGCTTGTAGACCGTACACTTCCCTGAGAGGAACCTGCTGGACAACCAGAGGTCAGAGAGTGGAGGAATGAGGAAACCGGGCATATATGCTACCGTCAGACCGGCATCACATCATCCATGCTGATTTGCGATCGCCACACCTCTTTTTTGGGGGGAAAACAACTTGGGGAGTAAACAGGGGTTAGGTGGTGTTTGCTCACAAACTACAACTTCAGGACAAAACAAACAGATATAAATCATGCCAAAGGCTATCAAGTCCCAGAAATAGTAATTACGTCTTAATTTTAGGTCACCCAGAGATTCATAAGCTTAATATTAAATGTCCAGGTAGGGAAATATCCTGCAGATGAATGGAGAAATACCATAGGGGAAGAAAATAGCACGAATGCTCAATGGTGGCCAGTGTTGGAAAGCAATTGCTTGACTTAACTTGATGCACTAACAAAACAAATGTTTCAAACAATGCCAGCGTTCTGCCAAATACATACAAGTCAAATACAATAGCGATCAATAGGAATGGTGTCCGTGTTTTCCACCAAAAGTGGGCGCGGCCACGAAAAAAGCCAAAGTACCCGGATTTGCTGGTCGGATGTGTACTATGGATGGGATGATATGTTTATCTCACCATATGATTTGATACATGATACGGGCTTCACAATTCCATACAACCACGATACAAAGGAATTTTCCGAAGGAGTTGACATTGTAGCATTACATCAGGGAAATGTATTGCATACAAAATGGTGATTCCGCCCTCTGCTGTTTGCTGTACTAATGGTGTAATGGGCGACGGAGAGCTTGTGAAAGTAATAGGCAAGTAATCCAACATGTGATTACAACTACAACAGAATAAAATGTAGCTGATCTTGCGATACGTTTTTCTGCTCCACAATACATATTGTCACATTTTTGTATTGCGATATATTGTATTTCGATACAATTTCCCATCCCTAATATAAACAATTCTATTTGGTATCCAAGACAAATAAAGAAAAAAAGGTCCTTTGTTACTGACAATTAGGAATTCCTCTTTACAGATTTGTTGTTGTAAGTTTAAAACATTTGACATACCGGAGGTACTATTGATTTATCTTGACAAACACTTAGCTTCAGAATGGATACATCTCCTACAGGATATGATACAAAAAGCACTCTCTTTTTTAGTCTAGTTTACCTGAGTGTGGTACATTACGCAAATTGAACAGGATTATTGGAATAATTTGTGTTGTTGTGAGCGGGACACAAACTAGAAAGGACCATGTAGGGCTGGGCGATACAGAAGAAGTTAACATCATGATTATCATGAAGGATCCCCCCCTGATATTGATATATCACAATATCCATTCATGTATGCAAAATTGTAAGTTAAATAGCCTCATCCCATTGATGTTCATTGTATAGAAATGCTTGGTAACGTGTGATGTATGATATGAAATCAAACTGTAATTTTCATGATATTACAGCATAATTGTGTAACGTGTCATAATTGAATCTCAATATGATCCCAATGAATAATTAAAGCCTAATCTAATATTGAATTATTGCCCAGCCCTAGAAGTATGCATGCAGAAAAGTGAGAACATACTACATTCTCATTATTGACAGGGGGCATAGTGGTTTCAGTTATATATTTTGTGGTTACTTACTGGTTAGTATAGGCTCTTTACTATAGGGTATTGGCTACTGCAGGCTGGGCCACTAACCTGTTGCATCAACTTGCATGCATTAAGAGCTCAGCATAAAATAACTGTAATTGATATTGCAATACCATGCCACCCATATACATTCAATGAACCATCAGCAGTTCCTCGCTTAAACTTTGAGCCACACAGGTCGACAACTTTACCAAGCTATCTACTCACTCAGCAGGCCTACTCTCTTCTCGAGGAGCCACTTTTGGAGGGTCCTTTCTTTTTTTGGG
>OMKL01155684.1:7165-18281 GCA_900302295.1 Parasudis fraserbrunneri | reverse complement strand
TGGTCTGTCACCCCCCAACCTGTGTAGTTTGTTGCAATTTGCACCTGCTGCTTACAACACCCGTTCGGCAAATCGTATCTTGCTGAAAATCCCCAAAACACATTCTGTAATTGGTCAATCGTCATTTCAGTCTGCCGTGCCCACAGACTGGAACAATTTACAAAAAAGTTTAAAAGTCAGTCATCGAGTCATACCAAAGACTATAAAAATGGGACCCATTGCCTCCCTGCTTGGCATTCAGCATTAAGGGTTGGAATTGGGGGGTTAGATCATCACGATTCCCGAGCGCGGCATCGCTGCTGCTCACCGCTCCCTCAGGGGATGGGTCAAATGCGGAGAACAAATTTCGCACACTCAGGTGTGTGACAAACAGTGGGACTTTAATCTTTAATCTTTAAAACTGGACAATTTCATCTCCAAGTCAGCTTTCAAGGATTCTATTATGCACATTTTTACTGATACTTGCAACTGCTTCCTAAACTAGCACTTGTCTCCTGCTTGCCTGCTGTGGCTGTTTTTGTTTTTGTTTTTGTTTTTGCTCTGTTTTGTCTTGCCATGTTTTAACATGTTTTAACTTTGTTTTAACTTTGTATTTATTTTACCCCTTACCCCCTATCCCTCAAAAGGCTGTGCCTTTTGCCAGGTTGCCATTGCAAATAAGAAATTGTTCTTAATGTCTTACCTGGTTAAATAAAGGTTAAATAAAAATAAAAATGAAATGCAATTATTATAGGCTGGCTGCCTGGTAGGCTACTCATGCAGCAAAAGTTTATAAGTGTGTGATTTCTCTTTAAAGCTCCCATGCGGAGTTTTGTTGACCATAACAATGTTTGGTAGCCTATAGCCTACTATTCACATGCATTCTTGAAGAGTTTTACTTGTAGATGGGAAATATGCTTCTTGGTACTCTGTGAACCTATATGTAATTCAGAATATAGGTCTCTTTTACCCCTGTTTACAAACATTTCAATGTAGGCCTAAACATACATTTTACAGCATCAAAATACAGCAAATACATTTAAAACCTCACATTTACTGTCTACTGTTTCTCGCGCCAAGAGCCTAGTAGTCATATACAACTAGAAAATGAAAACATGTCTCTCTTCCTTTTGTTTTTGTTTGGGGTTTTTTTTTTTGGTGGTGGGACTACCCATTTGTTTACATTTGGATTATGGATTGGGCCTTGAAAAATTATTTTTCTTTGTCATCTCAGGTAACTGTTCTGGGGACTCCTGCAGAGGAGGATGGAGGAGGGAAGGTTGACCTTATCCTCGCAGGGGCATTTAAAGACATTGACCTGGTCTTCATGGCTCACCCAGCCCAGCAGGATGTTCCCTTTTTACCCTGTGTCTCCATTACAGAGTACGCATTCGTTCTTTAGTAACTGCTAAGCTTCAGAATAACTGCTTACATTCATATGTACTGACTTTCCTCTATCCTTTGTGTTCTCTCTCCATGTGTATCAGTCATCAGTTATGCATCTATAAGCCTATATACACATTATTTAAGAGAGACCAAATTTGCAGGGGCGGGAAAGTAACTGTACTTTTTGTCCATTAGCCTATACAGAGCACATTTCCATTTTAGGGAACTTTCTCCCTTACATTTCAAAGGCAGTAGCATACTTTTTACTCTATTACTTTACTACATTTATCTTAACCCTGCAGTTCAGATAACTGTTTTTTTGAAGAGCAAATCTTAGAAAATGTGATGAGTTGATTGAAATGATGGACTTTCAAAGTTCAAGCCAACCAACATACAGGGGAACTAATCAACCAGTTGACCACCAACATGTTTAACATAGAATTTTGAGGTTTATGCCATGAGGATTGAACGCTCCCAAGCAGTGAAACACAAGAACATCTCATAGAATTTGTACTTTTACCTTTGATACTTCAGTACATTCAATATCAGATACCTTTATACAATATACCTCAGTCTAATTTTGGATGGAGTTATTACTTTTCCAGCATGCTACTCTATCGGGATATTTCTACTTTTAATGAAGCAAAGGAATTGTGTACTCTCTTCGCCATTGTATATTTGGCCATTTTCCCAGACCTCCATTTTGATGTTTGACATGTAGTGTGGCAGTGAAGTACCATGGGAAGGCATCTCATGCAGCTGCATACCCTTGGGAGGGAGTAAACGCTCTAGACGCTGCTGTGCTGGCCTACAACAACCTCGCAGTCCTCAGGCAACAGCTCAGACCAGAGTGGAGACTCCACGGTAAGGAGAGACAAGGATTAAGCAGTAGTGATATGGGCAAGAAAAGAAATATGATATCCAGAAGGACTTTTTCCAATATCATGATATCTGCCATGGTATATGAAATCATTAGATAATCCAATTGATGTTCATGATACAGGACTGCATGATAATGGGAAGTGTGATACATAACAAAATGAAACTGTCATTTTCAGTTAAAAAATTTTGTGAGAGATCTACTTATCAAAGACAACAGAATTGTGCATCACAATTCACATCAAAAAATCTCACAATACAATATCACGTGTAAACGGTAACATGGTAAATATCGATATATTTCCTAACCCTAAGTAGTCAGTAGTCACTTCTATTCATCTTTGTAGTAGGCCTAGGCCCACTGTAGTGGAATTGTAGCAGAATTGTATTAAGTTGTGATTATACCACATTTTGGTTTATTTAATAAAGGGTGTAAATTATTTAGAAACTGTTGTTTTTAGCTTTGGTTCAGTAATGAGAATCTGATAGTCATCACACATAATAAATTAGAGCCTCATAAATACAAGTTTCATGCCCAAGTGTTATATAATAATTTTGGAATAAAGTAATTGCCTGATATTCATTACTCAGTGTTTGAAAAAAGGGAACTGAGTTCAGAACAACCAAATGAGCTGTGTTTGGATTGGCCCACTTTCTTCCTTAAGATAATACATTCTAAATGAGAGCTCATTTTATTTAAAACTTAGTGTTCTTAAAGATTCAATACAATGAAAATCGTGTTTTACAATCTCATAGTATTTTTTTTTTTTTTACAGTAGGTATGTTGATATAACATTACCCAAAATGTTAGAACTGTTGTTGTTGTGAAAATAATGACTAAAACCCTTTGATCTCTATCCCCCTGGATATCAACAAAATCAAGCCATTTCAGATATCCAATGTGTACTCTGGTTGCCTGATTGGCCCATCAGTCAGTCTGTCCATTTTCAGTAGTTGTAAAGGATATCAGCAAGCCAGTCCACAAACAAGTAATGAAACTAGTTTTCTACAATGTAGTTAATTTTAGCGGTTCAAAAACATCCACAGCAACTGTGACAATTTATTTATCACCTGCGAGCACAGGTTAGCCAATGTTAATCTCTCATAGCAACCAATCATATTGGTCCCATGAATTTGTTTACATTTGAAAGCTTCATGTATTATGATCTGGTTTTATATAGTTCAGTGATTATGATGTTAACATCTCCTTTCAATGAACAGAAGGCCACGCCCCCTCAGCCTACTGAGAGTTGTGCTCAGAGAGGGTGCACTAAAACAGTTATAATAAATCAAATGATACATCTGAAGCTGAAAGATTTATACTCATGACATTAATATTCCACAATAAACAATTTATGACTGAATGAAAACATCATTGTACTGGATATTTAAGTATGGAGAGTTGGCAATTCTGAACACAGGCCATTGTACTGAATGACCATGAGCATTTCCGCAGTTTCACAAAGTAATTTTGTCAGAGAGGGTGTCAATTTTTTCAATTGAGGGATCTCATTTTTTAACAAACCACTACATTTAGGTTCATTTCATATACAGTAACTGTTCTTATTGGTTTCTGAGGCAGTTCAGAATCATAAGAGTCAAACCTAATGCACGTTGGCAAATTAATCAGTTAGTGCTCGCCTTTCTCACCCTCACAACCCCGTTATCACACATTTTCAACAACTCTCTCTCTTTCTCTCTCCCTCTCTCTCTCTCTCTGTCTCTTTTCTCCACTGCAGGCATCATTAAACATGGAGGGGTGAAGCCCAACATTATCCCTGCCTACACTGAGCTGGAATTCTACTTGCGGACACCGCTGATGAAGGAACTCTCTGACCTCAAGGCCAAAGCCGAGGCTTGCTTCAGGTCAGCTGCCATGGCAACCGGTTGCCAAGTAAGCATGCCTCAAAATAGTGCTGTTAAGTTGTAAATTGCTTCATTTGCCTAAATCTTGTGACCTCTTATGACTGATGTGGTAATAATTTACTATGTAGTCAAAAGTGAGAACAACAATTTATTTCAGAAGGAGTCAACTCTGTTCTTCTTGGTTGCACGTACTCCTTTAACTTCCCCAGCACTGTTATACTGTTAACTAATTGGACATTATCTAATACATTTAGGTGGAAATAACCTATCCAAATCATGCCTACTCAAACATCCTACTTAATGCCACTCTGGCAAACCTTTATGAAGAAAACGGGAAGGCCCTGGGAATTGAGTTTCAGGAGAACCCAAGCAACTTCTCTGGTGAGTGAAAATCAAAAATGTCTTTAGAAAATTTGGAATTGGATATTTATATAGAAAATTTTAATTTTACGGTTTCAACTTGACAACATAACCATTCTAAATGGACCCAAGTTTATTTCCTGTTGCAGTGTTTGCTGATATCAATAGCTGATAGGAAATGAACTTGAGTCCAAGCTGTTCCCTAGCAACGGAATTCCACTGAAACCATACATATAAAGTCAAAGTGCAGCATAAAAAAAGTGGGATATCCTGGCGTATTCACAAGATTGTTTGTCCCGAGTGTGGCTCATGACCTGTCCCATGTCATATTCCCTCATTTTCTCCCATCACTGATTCCCTTGTACTACTGTGTAGTGAAGCAGAAATGCCATAAAAATAATCTTGTAAAAATAGCATAAAGCTGTAACGGAATATAGTTATTTTAATATATAGCTCATCTTCATGTTAATTAATAGAGAATCACTCCCCCGTGTGTATGGATTTAATCCTGCAGGCTCCACTGACTTTGGCAATGTTTCATTCATCCTCCCTGGTCTTCACCCTTTCTTCTACATCGGTTCAGATGCACTGAACCACACTGAGGAATATACCAAAGCAGCAGGTACCGTAGCAAAAGTCTTTGGGAGCAGGTGCCTTTGTTAAGCTTATGTAACTAATGTAACTGGTCTTAGCTCAATCTATAATATATGTACGTATATCCAGCAGTGAAAGTCAGGTTAAATACAAACACCTGAAGAGATTGTCAGTTTTACAAACACTTGCAGATATTTTCAGCCATTTCTTTTTAATTATTATTATTATTATTATTATTATTTATGTATTTGTTCCACTATTTTTTTGTTTTGATTAGCCATTTTTCTTTTCTATCCATCCATTTTGTATTTGTCCTGTTCCTCCTTGGTTTCAGGAGATGTGAAGGCTCAGTCGTTCACCCTGAGGACAGCCAAAGCCCTGGCCATGACAGCTGTGGATGTCCTGTGCTGCCCTGATCTGCTGCTGAAGGTCAGAGAGGACTTCACCCAGGCCAAACTGAAACAGGAGGAGAAATGACTGAAAGGCAGAGATGTGGCTGGTTCTATAGCTTCATCTAGTAAATAATGGTAGTAATATAATAACGATGGTAATTTTGGGGCAGTGGGGCCTGGTGGTTAGAGAGAAATCGTCCCGTAACTAGAAGGCCAAAGGTTCGATCCCCTGTAATGTGTCCATCACTGTTGAAGGGTCCTTGATTAAGACACTGCACTTTGACCCGCATGGTAAAATGTGCACATGTACAGCATGTTTTTCTCAGAGGAATATACAAAAAGACACTACCTTAGGAGATCAGTAAGGTACCACAAATGACTGTATATCACTAGGGTTGCGCAGATCCGATAATCTGGATCAGATATCGGAAAAAAACGAAAGTTATAATCCGATACGATACGAAATCTAGCCTGAACTACTAAAAGCTTGTAGCTACTTGAAAAAGTTTGACTAAATAAAAAGAAGTAGCAGTATTGCATAACTGAGTCGTGTTGTGTGCTATGACAGCATCTTAAGCGAAGTGCATGGATTATTAACAGCTTAGTAGTTGTTTAAAAAGGGGGAAAAGACTATATCGGATTGGTATCAGTATTGGCAGATACTCATGGTTGTGGTCTTGGTATCGGTATCAGAAATGAAATCCCTATACAGTATATCACCCAATTCCCATTTCTAAATTCTAAAGTCTTTTTTCACACCCCATGTAATCCAAAGCATATGATGGGTGAAAGCACCCTCTCTTACTCAAACACTTTGGTTTGATCAATGTAAGACATTTGCTTACTTATACGGAAAAGCCTTAAGGTTAGGGACCATTGATTCTCCCAACACTTGCCACCCAAATGTCACCAGAAGTGACAGAAGCTCAAGTTACACAGTCAGAATCTGTAGGTCCAAGTTAACCTTTTGTAGACACAAAGCTATTTGTATTAACAATGTTTCTTGAATTAAAATGGCATCCACCAACACCACCAACACCACCAAAGATTGATTTATAGAGATACAGTTCAATTCAAAGTATTTCAATTCATTCTGTTGAGAGATTAGTTTGTTCAAAATATAAATATAGTACATGCTTTTGGTTTTACTTGAGGAAGGGGGAATTAAAGATGCAGCATGCAGGTTCTCTTGTTTTAGTCCATGCAGTGTGTTCTGCATTTACCACATAGTTAAAATGTGACATCATTCTGTTCTTGTCAAATTATGTTCTCCTTTTCAGAAAGCATCACATTTATTAAACATATTTGCCCATCTAACATCTTTTTAGAGCTGTGCTGAGTAGTAATAACTGCATTTTTAGTTGGTTGATTGTAATATAAATGGTCAAAGGATTATGGTGTTTATCCACTGCGTAAGTGACAGGCAATCTACCAGATTATATTACTGTATTATGCTGAAAAAGACATAATAAAAACTAACAGCTAATAGGCTACAGTGAACCTCAACGCCTCACAACACCAAATAGAGGAGATGAGTTTCAATTGTACTGTATAAAAAAAAGTATTGACCTTAAAAAGAAAAAACAATTAAATTATGACCATATTTACTATGTTTGGCATTTGCTAAGCATGTGTTTTTTTCTGTGTTTTATGATAGCAAATGGTAATACTTTTCTTGATAACTATACTTTGTCACTTTACACAAAAGTGATCTAGTGGCTTGATAGCAAGATAATTGCATTGATACAAAGATCACAAGAAATTTTGAACATTTACTAGATCATACTACAGTAGTGTAAAAGAAAAAGGAAATGTCAAGATAAAGTATAACCTGACAGGTCTTGAGATTTTTTTTTTTTTTTTAGAGGTGCATGGATGGTCAAGGGTACTACTAGTTCATATTTAGGGGATATCTATACATTGGCAAAGTCCAAGATCCACACCTTCAGTGAAGATAATGTGAACATTTGTGTCTCTGAGTGTTCTCGTTGTAGACCGTCAGTCGCAATGCCCTCTGCTGTATGTGTTGAGAATCACAAGATCCACAAGCTGCACAGAATTACATGTCCACCAGGCTCAAACGTGTCTTTAAGAGCAGTTGAGATTGTCCTTGAGGGGGGGGGGGGAACAATGTCCAAAGCCCTTTCCATCATCAGCACAATATTTACAACCTGAAACCATATGACTCGATTGATGAAAATAACAGTGACGATAACAAAACCTAGTCTTAACCTGTTTCCTTGAACATGTTATTAAAGATCATTTTCAAATTGATCAGTTTTAAGTGGCTGGGTCAAGAAGGCAATGCTCCCCTTGCATCTTACAAGCCGTTGCTCTTGTCTGGTATTTCCCCAAAGAGTGACGTCACAGGTAATGCCATTTCTCTTGGTCTCCACATATGAAACAAGTTATTGGAGACCCACAATGCATCGCAGTGTCCAAGATAGACAGACAAGATCCCTCTTCCTCTTCTAAGTAACCCTCACACGGGCCCAGGGTTAGGAGTAGATGGACCAGTAGATGATATTAAAGAGTGCGTATGCCCCAGGAAAGAAGACCCGCGAGTACTTGTCTATAGCGTGGGTATCGATCCAAATGTTCACATAGCCTCTGGGGGGCTTGACCTGCCCAGTGATCTGGGGGTCGTTCAGTGCCACCTGGGCTAACATTCTCTCTTGGCGCCCACCGTTCTCCGGCATCCCATAATTCCCCGTAGTGTTGACATCCATGGAGCTGTACCCTGTGATCTGGGGGTCAATCATCATCTCGTCTGGGTTACCGATGCCGCATGTACACGGGAGCTTTCGGAAGAAGGGAAATAAAAAAAGAAAACACAAAGTTGAAAGCGTCTCAAAGACAAGGGCGAGGTTGGAACAACAGCAACTAAAAAGAACACAATGAATGACTTTGAAGGACTGCACTAAGTTTGGAGTGAAATTGTTCTATTATACGAGAACAGAAATCTAATTATGAGTACAGATTAATATGTCCTCTTTAACTCCAATGATTTTTTGTTAATTGTCATTACGCTCTGGTTCTCTAAATAAGTTTGGCGTGCCATGAAACATTTAGAGAAGCTGTTTGTGCTGGAAATGGTCCTGGGGATATGTGGGCATTTTGGCACCATATGCCGCAACATTTGGCAGATTAAGAAATGAGGTATGACAGCAATAAAGTAGGCCTACACAAGATGCAGACCTAAAAATAATTTATCATAGCCCCAGAGCAGCTGAAAATGAAAGAAAAATATGTAGCTGTTTACAGGAACACACATTAATAATATCACTAATAATGATAAGAAATCATTGGTTCAGTCTTGTTTTTACCAGTTGAAAGAAATGAACAAATTAACATTTTGATGAGACCCTTATTGTCCACATGGAGAAATTATGTCGTTGTTTACCGCACCACATGGCAATGAATATCACAGAAATACAGAAAAGGGTACATAAGGTCAGATAAATGTAAAAATTAATTAGATGAAATAAAGCACAAAATAATGTATAGGCTATAAAAAATATACAGTAATTGGAATAATGTCATTGGTCATTATATTGCACACTTTTGATCATGCTGCACAATGTGGAAGATAATGTAGACTATGTAAAGAAAAAATCATTACACTGGTTCAGAACTTTGATAATTTCCAGATAGTAAACATTTAATCTGGCAGGGTGAATTCATTTATTTGGAGTAAAATGGGATCCATGTTATCTGTGAACTGTCCCTTTAACTACAAGTAACGTACATACAGAGAAACCATATTAAATAACACTTACTCTCTCCCTTAATTTCCTTTCTTTCCTCTCTTGGACGGTGGAGAGGTAGTTGACCGCCGCATACTCTATCACCGACAGGAAGACGAAGACAAAACTGACCCACAGGTAGATATCCACAGCCTTGATGTAGGAGACTCGGGGCATGGAGGCATTGACTCCAGTAATAATGGTGGACATGGTCAGCACTGTGGTAATTCCTGGAGAGGAGAACGTAAACTGTTTAGTGACAGCATGATATACCTATTCATAGTATTTGATTACATCATCATCATCACAGATACCTGTATATTGGTAGGCAAACGACAAGTGATTGTAATGAAATAGCAGGAGGTGTGCATTATTGAATGACAACCACGGCCAATGAGCTGTGCTGATGGCATTGTTTCATAGGAAATGCATGACACGTCATGAGAACGCTATGAATAGGTAGAGGCAGTTCACTCGCAGGTTACTCTTTGGTGGAGTGCTGTGCGAACTGTCTTTTTGGATAGACAACAGTAGGGGTGGGACAAAAAGTCTACGGGAATACATCGCAATACTTACTCTTAAGATACGTTATCAATAAACTGGTGCCAAATATCGAGATTTTTAAGGATAATTCTGGTTATTTTCAACCCATTTTCATCATCTGTCATCATACCTATCGATTCCGATCGAAATCTCATCAAATGGACCAGGAATGATTGAGTTGCGCTTGAGTTGTCTGCAACTCTGCCGGCTGCAGTTCAATCCAACTGGATTCTTTCCTGTGTCTCCCCTGCTTCGTCTCCCTCTCAGCTCTCCTATTGTCTCAATAAATAAAAAATGAATAAATCCATACCTAAAGGGACCCTGGCTGGGACGGCTCGTCTGTCGATCCAGAAAGACACCCAGGACAGCATGACCATCAGAGTAGCAGGGAAGTAGGTCTGCAGCAGGAAGAAGAAGATGTGGCGCCGTAGGGTGAAGTGGATGTACAGACGGTTGTACCAGCCTGGGGTGGAGAAAGACAGATGATGTTACTCACAGAACATTCATATCATATATCAGCGCTTTTGTGGGTCAGATGCTTTTTAACATCTTTGGTGTAACACAAGGCTCACTCCTGGCCAACTGTTATTTTATATCTACATGTTACCTCTGGGTGAAATTATTTGTGATTTCAGCATAATTGTCACTGTTATGCTGATGACACGCAGGGATATTTCACTTTAGTAGAACTTGTCAAAAATCAGCAGTCCTACAGTACTTCTATCTAAAGACATCTATTGTCAACACCACCATTCCTCCCAGGTGTCAGGCTCCTCATTCACTTCCATTCATTTTGAGGACCTAGTCTAAATATCATACTTCTGAAGTATAATTAATCTACAGCAAAAGTTGTTTTTTTATTATCAGAAAATGAACTGTTTCTTGCTTGGGGTGTAGTTTGACCTTTTCACAGAATATTTACGTAACCATGGGTAACCACTCCCCTAATATTCCATGCAAGGCAAGGATACACAGCACACTTAAACCTACAATAAATTCACCGGAGCTGCTTTTATTTTTCAAAAGTAATAAATCTGTATAGATGCATCAAATGCTAAAACAAACACATACCTTTGACTCAGAATTGTCTGTTTTATTGAAATCTGCACAGCAGTAGTTTGTTTATACTTCAGAAGTATTATATTTAGACTAGGTCCCCAAAATGAATGGAATTGAATAAGGAGCCTTACACCTGGATGGAATGGTGGTGTTGACAGAGGATGACAGGGACAGCAGTAGTTACAAGCTTACTTGTAGATGCACTTACATAGAGGTAAGACTGCTGAAACTTGACATGTTCTACTAAGGTGGAATATCCCTGTGTTCTTTCATAAACATGCTATTTCCTTCTGTTTTCCAGGGAAATGTTTA
>OMKL01155678.1:1370-14597 GCA_900302295.1 Parasudis fraserbrunneri | reverse complement strand
CACACAATAACACTAACACTAACACGCACACTAACACGCACACTAACACCAACACGCACACTAACACCAACACGCACACTAACACCAACACGCACACTAACACTAACACGCACACTAACACTAAAACTAACACGCACACACACACACACACACACACACACACACACACAAACATCCGAGCAATGAAACCGAACATTTAAGACAAGTTAGATCTTAGACCTTGTGCATCAATGATCACATCCACTTCCATCAGTTTATTGTACTGCGCATGACATTAGTGGCAGCCCTGGCCACAACGGACCTTTTTGATGTATACAAAATCATACAAGATTTTTTTTATATAGTCTACCAAAAAACTTTAAATATAACACATGGCAGTAAATCCACATACTGTATGATTCTTAAAAGGGGTTTAGAGAATCTGCCAAAATTTGTGGTGTAACCAAATCTAACATACAGTATAATAGTATAAAAAAATTAGATGAGTGGAAATGATGCAGAAACTATGTTTCTTATAAAAGTTTCTGAAGGCAGAACTATATATGTATAATCCTTTTCAGTATGTTTTACTATGTTAAAGGTAGAATTTGTAATGTCGTCAAACAGCGACCTCTAGGCAAATGATGACAACATGGTACTGCGCTTTGTTTACAGTTTTTGTGGATTGGATTTTAGTGGGTATAGGGGGAGGGGTTACTACTGCTGGCCACACCTCAGGCTCTACCAAGAGAGGACTGAAGAAATTCACAGTATAATAAGTTACTAAACTCCAACCCCCATGTCAGACCAAAACAAAAAGTAAACAAAGCGCAATACCAAGTGGGGCTTTTTAGCCTAGAGGTTGTAATGAGTCCACCTCCTTTGATTGACAGGCAGTTAGCTTGTTAGGTTTCAAGGAAGATCGTATAGACCAATCAAATTGAAGCACAAGGGCATGTTTACACCCCTCCAGCTTCTTGTTTTCTGCGTCACCCCCATGCTCTTGGCGTGCATGTGCATCCTCGTGCGCGTGCTGGAAGAACACGCACACAATTTTGTAATTTTCAGGGACCCCTTTCCTCCTGCTGTGTGCTATAGTGCCAATTTCAGCAACTAGTGGTCAAAAACTCCATTGCATACCTTTAGCAAAGATATAGTATATAGTTTATATAGGCTGTACTTCTGTTCATATTTATTTATTTTTTCAGAGAGAAATATGATGATTATGATTAATAGATTAATTTCAAGCAATTACTTCCATCACAGACTTTATCAAACTGCCCTTTTTCTGTCAGTTTTAGGGATGCAACAGTATGATATTTTGATGGTATGATTATAGTCTAAGGAAATATTACGATTTCACAGTATTATGATTATTATCCAGTAATTAATTCTTTTAACATTATGGAGGAAAAGAGTATGTTTTTTTTGTATTTTCCACATTTCTTTTGGTCCTGAAAAAAAGTTATAGTTTTAGGCTAAAAGTGAATTTAAAAAAATTTAATCGCGGAGCTTAGCTGAAAGTACCATAGATATACCGTAGCTTATAAGATACTTTCAGTTAAGAAGCTGTGATGTTTTTAACTGCTCTTAATAGTGAAATCAGTTGATTACTGTATCCCTATAGTCTTACCCTGACAAGAGTGTGCATGACCTTGCTGTTGGAAGCCTTGGACTCTCCAAAGCTGTGCAGGTTGAAGGCACATATTCTGAAACCTGAATCTGATACCGTCCATGTGCCACACACACCCAGGAGGAGGAGGAGGAGGAGGAGGAATGGGGAGGAAGACGACTTCATTGTGCTTAGCTGTTAGAAACAAACAGTCAACATCAGTCTACACTACACTGTAAACAAACAAAAAAAAGAATTGTCACAACTTATATTTTCAAGTAATCTTTTTTCTTTTCTTTTTTGTAGAATCAACTAAACAGGAAATATGTAATTTTTATATTTAACATTCACTCTCCTTAGTTGATTCAACAACAACAAAAATTAAATGCAAAATGGTTACTTTAAAATGTACTGTAAGTTGAGACAACGTATGATTTTTTACAGTGTAAAGGGCTGCCCCCTCTTCAATTATTAGCTGATGAATCAGTCAATTTAGTCTTACGTTGATCAAGACTTCTTTTTTGTTGTTGTCAATTTGTCGTTTTTCTATGGGGGGTTTTCTCATGCTGAATGAGTTACCGATGGTAAAACGATGGGTAGATGGGGACCCATCATGTCCATTGTGTTCAGAGACAGCAACTTTGAGGCATATTTTGTCCGGTTGTAAGACTAGTCTTTCTCAAGGTCGGTATACATGGCGACATAACCAGGTTTTGAAAAGCTTAGCGGCTTTGAGGCATGAATCTGGTGAAACTGGCAATGCTGTTTGGGGGCCATTATGGGCCATGTAATACATTTGTAGGGTGTAGTTCCGTAGTATATTTATAGGCATGTTAGACTTTCTTTTGGCAATGGGATTAGGTTTCTTCATTGAGCGCTTATCCTTATCATTAGGGCACAAATATCCTGTGTTTTATTATTTTTAAAAAATTATCCCATCCCATAACACATACCACAGCTGCTGTTTCACTTGTAGTGAGGAACACACACACATGCAGTCACAGTGACTTGCTAAACATGGGTAAATTAGCCTACTGAGCAAGTCAAGACATGAACCAACTGCCACATCTGACTATCCAGATAACAGAAATACCAGGGTCAGTTCAGGACAGATAGTGTACACTCGCTTGCTCGGTCACTCACTCACTCACTCGCTCATTTTCTCACTTTTTTTTCATACATGCAGCTCTTATTCTTATATGCGTAGGCACACACAGGCACACATACCTACACAGAGTACACATTCCTTTTACTCACGCTCGCATAGACACACACACACACACACAAAACACACACACACATTCTCACTGTTTTTTCATGCTCACACATACAAAGACACACACACACAGAGAGAGAGAGAGACACACTCACACTCCACAAACACATTCTCACCATTTTCTCATGCTCACACATACAAAGACACAAAGACACACACACACACACACACACGCACACACGCACACACACACACACAGGCTTGATAGAAAGGGAGAGACGTCACCCTTTCATTCACTCATTAACAAGCAGAGATCGAAGCAGATAGATTATTTACCTTTAGACCAGGCAGGAATGTGTTTAGCTGCTCCTCTCTACTCTGAACGACAGACCCAACCCTGCATTCTTCCTACTGTATTCAAACTTCAAAACTTCCCCAAACTCTTAACTGTTACCATGGCAGAAATTTAAAGCAAAGGAGAACTCTAAAGTCAGTCTCACCAGCGACAGCTTGACCTAATTCACGCTGTGAGCGGAACATGCGGTTTCATTTTAGTTCTCTGCCACTGCTGATGTGGCCGTGGACCACATCAGGGAAAATCAGGAAGTGGACCCAGGAACAGTCTCTGTTGAATGGGGTTTTGCCATAGATTTATAAAAAAAAAGAAAAAAAAGAAAGAAATGTTGTCTTGAAATGGACACCATTTAAATCCCGAGGTAGTTGTACTCAGTTGTTGTATCCATAGGTGTTCCAAAACCGTGTTGAACCTGTGTTATTTGAAGGAAGAAAAATGAAGAAAACGATTCCAAATGTTAAAATATCGTTCTCGGGAAGTTAGGCGGTTGCTACAAATGCCAGGTCGCCATCTTTGGATGATCACTTACAGCAATTTGTATTGAGAAATCGTTTAAACTGCAAAATGTACAAAGACGGAGGAAAGGATGGAGAAAATGAAGGGTTGCTGTTTCTCCCATGATGGTCGTGAGTTTTTCTTTGGCAGCTTTTCATACAACAAGACTTTCCAACTATCTTTTAACCCAAAAATCCACCTGTCAACACACCGTTAATGGGAGTGATCCTCAACAAAAATGGCGGCTTGCCACAAAAACCATTCCAAAGAAAATTTAAAAAAATACATCTATGGCAAAACCCCATTTAACTGATTTCCCCTAACGCTGTCCATATCATGTTACACATCATGTCATGGTATTCCTGTCTATAAAACATCCAATCTAAATGTTTTTCTTGTTCACCACATGAATACAAATCTGAGATTTACTATAACGCTGAACAACAATGTCATTTATCCTTTCTCTTCATAAAGCCTTTGAAGAGTTCCAGCAAGGATTATTCTTTGTTTTGGGCATCTGACAGTGTTGTATTTTCTTCCTTTGCTTTTATTTTCTTCTTACTTTGCTGTGTGTTACTAAAAGTCTTCAACTCACCATCACAAAACCCTGTAAAGTCCAGTATTTACAACCCACACTGGCAGGACTGTGCATATGGCATTTTGGGGGTCAGGGGATCAAGCAAAGCTCAAACAGGTGCCTGTGTCCATATTTAATGGCCTCGTTTTACGTGGAGATGATGGTAAACTAAAATCTATATGCAAAATATACACCAGTAAACACCTTCTAAGAGGGCACTTTCTTTATGGCAGGGCAAAGGGGAAGGGGCTCAAGTCCCCTTTGGTCCCATTTGGACCCTACAGTATCTGTGCATATGCCTAGATACTGGAGCATAGTAAATAGGGTGATAGTAGCCTATAGTATAATGTAGTATATTAGGGTAGAGTAGAGTAGAGTAGAGTCGAGTAGAGTAGAGTATAAACTGTCCAGTATAGTCGAGTGGAGTATTCTATGTCCAGCCAGTATATGGTATGGTATAGTATAGTATAGTATTTTATAGTATAATGGAATAGTAATACTATCCTATACTATATCGATTTGACTGGAAAGGGGAGAGATATAGTATAGTATAGTATAGTATAGTATTTTATAGTATAATGGAATAGTAATACTATCCTATACTTTATCGTTTGCACTGGAAAGGGGGACAGAGGTGGTGGCACTGGACCTCTCCCATTTCCAGCCTAACCGATACTATTCTAGTCCAGCTGCTCTGTTTAGCATTTGGCAGGAAGCCAACATTTCCATCAGAGACGGGTAATAGAAACAGTGTGCCAGTTGTGGCTTTCAGTTGTGCCAGTTGTGGCTTTCCTTTACAGCTCAATGGTGCTGATTGATTCCATCAGGAAACACATTATTCACATAGCGTTGTGTCAGATACCACAACGTGTTATCTTTCTTTCTGTCTATCTCTGTCAGTCTCTCTCTCTCTCTCTGTTGCTCTACCTTTGTTTCTTATTCTCTCTCTGTGTCTCTCTCTACTTTTGTTTCTTTCTCTATCTTTATTGACTGTCTGTCTCTCTCGCTCTGTTTCTCACTCGTCTCTTTTTCTGTCTGTCTGTCTCTCTCTCTCTCTCCTTCTCTCTTGTACACTTTATTGCATCCTATATTTTGTCTTTTATTTTTACTATTTATATCTTCATATACCCCCCGCCCCCAAGCCCCTCCACTTGTGTAACTGGAGTGACAATAAACATCTTGAATCTTTAATCTTGAATCTCTCTTTCTCTCTTTCTCACGCTCACACACACACACACGCGCAAACATCTCAAGTTACAAATGTTTTTCTTTCAGCCCTGTCCAACAAAGAAATACAACATTTATAACACCAGGGGTATTTACATAGCACATTCTTACCTGCTCACACTCCTTGGCTCTTTTAGGCAAGTCGTTGTCTCTCCTGCTTGTTTGGGTTGTTCACTTCCTGTTTCCTGCCATGTGAACCTTGTACCCTCACCCAACCACAGCAGATCCTATGGGAGGGGCTAGTATGTCATGCTTTATTTTCGGAGGTCCATCTGTTTCTGTGTCTCTCTCTCTCTTTCTCTCGCTCTATTTACACCCCACCCACTCACCCACACACCCGCGCAAAGCTAGTTTGACAAGTATAACTATTCACACACACACACACACACACACACACACGCACACGCACACGCACACACATACACATACACACAGCAATATAAAACACACAGCAACAACAGCCTTTTCTTTTTTACTTGGATTTTATTTACATGTAGTATCAGTTGGTCTCAATGTATTTGGCTGCATGTTTTTGTTGCAGTAGAGGACTTGCACAGAATGTTTGTGCACTTGTCTTTCTTCCAACATGGCTGCCATTTTCGAAAGAAAATGGCTAATTTCTGTGCTGTGGTAGAGTAAGTAAAACATTGGAAAAGCATGATATTACTGTTCCACTGTGACTTGTTTACAAGATCCACTAATAAAACACCAATTCATTAAAGTTTTGTTGACATATTTCTCATATCAATATATACAGTAGCAACCATTGTTTTGCACATAGCAACTGTTGTATCATATTTTTCATATATCTCTATAGCAACCATTGTTTTGCACATAGCAGCTGTTGTATCTTCCAACATGGAGGAAAAATGGGCATTCTAGACATTCTGTGCAAGACTTCATCAGCGTATGAATGATGTGTGCTGAAACGCATTTGTCGTGTGTACCATTCTGCTGCCCATGCAGTAAAATACTAATATTAAGGATATTATCTGTGAGTCCTGGTAGTTCACTTTATTATTGTAACTTATCAAGACTGTGCACCTGGTAAAGGTTTTACTCACACCCATCATAATCCTTTTTTTTTTTTTAAACCATATAGATGTTGGTGTTATTTTCCACATTGCATCTCGAAGAGATAGATTTGTTAATAGGAAATTATCCTTTTGCAATTTTCTTAATCCATTGTGGACAATAGTCTGAAGTGAGTGTGTCAGAGAGCAAGTAAGGTGGTGTTGACTACCTTCTGGCGTCCAGGGAACATGAACATGGCTCTGTGGAGAGCCTCCATGCTACTCGTTCTGAACCTTGGTGTGCACGGACGTGCGCACGGGGCTTGCCGAAGGCACCGCGCATTCCATTCTGGAGCCTAAAACACAAACACGGGGACAAGGAACTGAGATTAAAATGTCACCAGAGAGAAAAAGAAAAACATCAAAACCATCTGGACCAGAGTCCGGTGAAACCACAGTGCTGCTGCAGCCAGTGTGAGGTGGAGGCCAATCCGTCATCGGCTCATACAACCTGAATCAACCGAATTAGGTGCACAAATAAAAGCTGTAAGGTTACATTTAATGAAAGACTAGGAGCCCTGTCTTCATAGATTTAATTCTCAATAGCATGTCATTATGTTTGTAGTAATATAATCTGTCTTGGGGGTCTCTAAACCCAACTATCCCTTCCACAATAAAGGTCACTGTTTATAGCCAGAACAGCAAAACACAAGGCTCGACTAAAGACCTAGACATATATGTTAAATGAAGATGTCTCTATCATGCATAAGACTATAATCTATAGACATAAGAACAATTGTTACAACCCAGGTCCCAGACTCGGAATAAATAAAGGGGTCTGGGGTTAACTCTGGTCTATCACTAGAGAGGCCAGGACCGCAACTTTCTATAGTATCCCTGAGAGTGTAACATTCACATAAAATGTTACTCTGAGGAGAACTGGTGAAATGCAAACTAAAACTGTGCTGATGGAGAAAACTTACCAGTTCAGCTAACGCCAGGAGCATCAGAGCAAAGCAGGGATGAGTATCAGCGAGCCCGCTCTGTGCTTCTCAATGAGCAGCCAACTCCACCGTTTTGGTCATAGCAGTCATTATTAGGTGGTGGTGGTAGGTGAGATGGTGCTTGGGGCAGGATGGTGAAATCAATCAACGCAAAACAAAAGAAAACCAAACGTAACAAATGAAAGTGGGACCCACGAGGTAGTCCGCCCCCAGGTGCTGGTTACCGTGAGCTTTCCCAGTCCTCTTCCAACACACCGGTTCACACTTCCCAAGTATCCACACTCAAGTCCCGCTCCATCCTTCAAACTCCTCCCCCAACATCAGTCATGTGTTTGTCCCCACCTCTTACTACGCACAAACACAAGACTAGGGATCCATGAGAGGATTATAAACGGGAATCCTAATTATAATCATATAACACAATACATCTAAAAACCCCTATCAGGGCCTATCGTAACACAATCTCTAACCTATCAGCCCATGCTGGATAACATATTGTCGATGATGTGGAAGGGATGCAGGTTCACATGGATGTGGAAACTGTCCTTTCACCAGGTCTTCACATGCACTAGTTGCACAGATATGGGCATCCTCCAGAGCTACAAGAAGGAGATATTCAATTAATCCTCCAGAGCTACAAGAAGGAGATATTCAATTAATCCTCCAGAGCTACAAGAAGGAGATATTCAATTAATCCTCCAGAGCTACAAGAAGGAGATATTCAATTAATCCTCCAGAGCTACAAGAAGGAGATATTCAATTAATCCTCCAGAGCTACAAGAAGGAGATATTCAATTAATCCTCCAGAGCTACAAGAAGGAGATATTCAATTAATTCTCCAGAGCTACAAGAAGGAGATATTCAATTAATCCTCCAGAGCTACAAGAAGGAGATATTCAATTAATCCTCCAGAGCTACAAGAAGGAGATATTCAATTCATCCTCCAGAGCTACAAGAAGGAGATATTCAATTAATCCTCCAGAGCTACAAGAAGGAGATATTCAATTCATCCTCCAGAGCTACAAGAAGGAGATATTCAATTAATCCTCCAGAGCTACAAGAAGGAGATATTCAATTAATCCTCCAGAGCTACAAGAAGGAGATATTCAATTCATCCTCCAGAGCTACAAGAAGGAGATATTCAATTCATCCTCCAGAGCTACAAGAAGGAGATATTCAATTCATCCTCCAGAGCTACAAGAAGGAGATATTCAATTCATCCTCCAGAGCTACAAGAAGGACATATTCAATTAATCCTCCAGAGTTACAAGAAGGAGATATTACATTCAGTCATACTGCACCCTCAGGGTCATATTATGTAGCAGCTGTGCTGTGTTCAAGCCTCTAGTCAAAGAACTAACAAGAAATATTTGTCACACATGTTAACATATACGTATATATATTTTATAACATATATTATACTTTTTTTATCTCTAGACCATACTTATCCTTATTTATACTTATCTTCATCTGCATATATCTTTGTTTATACTTGACAGCTCATGCCATTCTTGTTTATATTTGTATAATATTTTATATATATATATGTATTTCTACATTATTCAAAATTTTCTACTTTATTAATCACATTAGGAGGCAGCAAAAGCATTTCACTGTACATTGTACTTGTATGATGGTGTGTGATAAATAAACTTGACTTGACTTAATGTTTGACAAATCAAGGGCTTATTTGTGGCTTAAAGCCCCAATTTCTGATTGCTGCATATATGTGGGGGACTGTGTATGTGTATCTGATATGCGAAAAGACAAATTTCGATTGCCTTGTGTACATGAACAAAAAAGCAGTCTTAAAACAAACAAAAAAACAAAAAACGTTGCTGTATTTGCTGTATTGCTGTATATTTTTCAGGCATTTCTGCTCGCCAGCTTATAGATGGACAGAGAGCGAAATGAGATGACAGCAACAAAGCCATTTGGCAGGTGAATGTACACTTCAATAAGGGTGCAAGTTATTGACGACTGTACACCTTTTTCTTCCTTGCTAAACTGGATAAACAGTGTTCTGTAATATCCCAGAAGGAAGTGATGAGAATCTATAAAGGTGTGGTGCTTCCATCTGAGACTACCAGGTTGTATCTACCTGCCTTGGTCCGTGACACCATGCTCCATCTCAGACTGAGTCTATATGCTGCACTCTGTAAGTATAAGACTTCAAAATAACATAAAATGCTCTTCTTCAGAAGATTTTCAGAGATTCATTGTAATTATAGGTGGGATTTCTAAGGGTCTAAGCACTTCAGGTTTCAAGCGTAAATAGTGCACATAATGACCTCCCTCCCCACCCTACAATAGATGTATTTTGACCAACTTTCTACAGGTTGCATTTTCTTTTCGCATTTAATTAACTAAAACTCTGTATTTGGAATTAACAGTTTGAATTCAAAATAATTAAAGGCATAGTTCGATTTTTTTTTTTTACATTAAGTGGTATGAAATAGTGGTGTGATCGATGCATAACCATTAGCTTACTTACCGAATCTCACGGTCGGAGTTTTGGCCGGGCTCAGAGCGAACAGGAAAGCTTCAGACGGGCAACAAGCGGGGTCTCAAAACAAAAAAAAAGTTTTAATCCACACCTAAACATGCTGACAACATTTTTAACCATCCACAGCAGAAAACCTTGGGCCTGGCACAGTCACTGTGCTTCAGCTCAACATGATGTCGCGGAACTAGCCTCAGAGCGTGGTAACTGCGTACATGTTGGGGCTAGTTCAGGAGACTAAAGCATCGGAAATGCACGAGGACTGCTGTGTTCTGTTGTGGATGTTTAAAACTTTACAGTACTGAAAAGTATTTCATACCACTTAATGTTTGAAAAAAAATCTGAACTATCCCTTTAAAGGGGACATATTATGGAAAATGGGTTTTGCCTAGTCTTTGTATGGATTTGGCAGTCTGAAATGTTGGTGCTGGGGAAAGATTAACAAGCTGTTGCAGAATTGCTTATCCCTCGATGATGTCACAATGGGATGAATTAGCTTTGATTAATCAATTAGCTGTGCTTTTTGGAGCCAGGAACTCTACTTAGCTAATGTACTGGCCAGTTTGTAAACTTTTTTTTTTTAACTCTTGGGTGTGGGGTAGCCAGGCAGGGAAGGGAATAAGTCAAGTCAGATTTATTTGTATAGCCCAAAATCACATTACATGTCTCAATGGGCCTCTCAGGTCCACACTGGAACAACACCCTTGGCTTAACCCCCAATGAAGATGAGGAAAAACTCCAACAGAAAGCAAAAACCTTAATGGAAAATAAAATGGAAGAAACCTCAGATGGGCATTTCAATTTCAATTTCAATAAGGATGGCCAGATGTGCAATATGTGTTGAAATGGGTATGAATTTGGTAAAGAAATACAGTGAGGGAATAATAATAATAATGGTCAATAAAAGTCAAAAAATCATAAGTAGGCGTAATAGGTAAGCAGAGACGACAGGGCATAAACAATGTCCATAGAGATGGCATCATCGACGTCCAACAGATAATTAATGAAATATTTGGTGTGTGCTATGCCCACCCAAAACGGTGTGTTCAATACAAGGGAAGAAAATAAATAATTAAGATTAGATTTAGAATAGTTTCTTTGCAAAAATTTTTTACAAACATGTCCCACAGAAGTTGTATAAAATTGTTGAAAAGATCCATAATTAGTCCTCTTTAACATAATTTGTGTCTTTTTCAGTGCTGGCTGTAGCTTGCTGTGTGCTAGCTTCTTCACCAGGTACAACGTGTGCTTATGTGTGGAAGATTGAGAATGAGTTTGTGGATTGATTGATTGATTTTGTGTGTGTGTGTGTGTGTGTGTGTGTGTGAGAGAGAGAGAGAGAGAGAGAGAGAGAGAGAGAGAGAGAGAGAAAGAGAGAGAGGGAGGGAGAGAGAGGAGTGTGCAACTATTTTTCTATTTTCGATCGCAGACATCTCCGTTGCAAACAATACGTGATTGTAATCAAATAGCACGTGATTATTTTACCTCAATCTTCATCATCCGTCATCCATTTTTTGTGGACCCCATTGGAAATAAGCAGGCCTTTACCAGCTTAATGGGTAGTCCATGGCATTCATCTCTTGTGCTCTCTGTGCTTTTTGTCATGTATTGTCGATGTTTGATGTGTAATGTATTGCGTACGAATGCCCAGTAAATCAAATCACCTTCATCATCAATCATCACTCATTCACTGTCAGTTGATAACACGAAGCTCAAACCCGGGAATATCGATATCGGTGAATCCCTAGTAACTAGTGACCATCGGTTACTCATACTGTATGTTTGCATGCATCCATGTGCACGTGTATGTCGGTGTGTGTATACAATATGGGCATGCGTGAATAACATCTCACATTTCCTTTATCTAATTTCAGGGTCAGTTCTGGTCTGTGAAGGTCGGAAAGCAACCCTATCCTGTGGTGAGTGTTGTATATTGTAAAATATGAGGGAATATATTTTGCTGTGTGAATAAAGCTTAATCCACAGATGGAGTTCATTTTACATTTTGAGCATGTTTGCGGACGCTCTTATCCAGAGTAATAAGTGCAACAGTAGACAGTGATGATAGATATTGGTGGGCCAATGCATCACAACAAATATCACACCTTTCGGCCACATGGTGGTGCTATAATAAAAGGTAAAATAATTTGAAAAGCCGTAACTCGTTTATTTTAAGTCCAATTGAAACGTTTGATGAAATGCAAAAGCAAGAGTTATTCTGGGTAGATGATGGACTGAAGTTGGAGTGGTTATTTAAGTTTGAAGTATTTAGGACTGCCAATTTTATTTCTAAGGCCTGGAATAGAAGGCAATCTCAGCTATTTATATAAGATATGTTGTTGTTTTTTGTTGTTGTTGTTGTTGTTGTTGTTGTTGTTGTTGTTTTTTGTTGTTTATTTATCCATTCCTGTTGCTGGCTTTCCTGACATGATATATGTGAGTTTACAGGCCTAATTTTGTGGTTTGCCGTGTCTTAGGTTGTATTATAGATACCTTATTTGTATTTTGGTTGTTTCTTTTAGATGCATGTTTGATCGTCGTTTACGAAAACTGAAAAAAGAAAAGTGTCTTACATGATACTTAAATAAAGCATGAAACGCATGATAAGCATGATACTTAAATAAAGGAATAAATCAAATCAAATCAAATCGGTAGCGCTACAAAGGTCAAAATGTACAACTTTGAAAAGCCATTACTTGTATGTACACCGTTAGTCAGACTGACACAAGACTCAGCTATATCCAGCTATCCTTAGTCTATGGCATGGGTCTTTGCCATTACAAAACTGCATAAAGATAATGGATACAGTGCTCAGGTTTAAAACACATATCCAGACAGCCAGAAGCAGTGGAAATGGGGGGTTAAACAGCAAATTGGTTGCATTGGTTGCTTATCACGAATTCTGTGCTTGTTTAATCGTGACACTGTGGCATGCATGTGTGTCTTTAGGCTCCAGGCTGATACATGTAATTGCTGCAAACTATGGTCGTACAAAAAAAAGTGTCTGTGCCACGGGACGTCCAGCTCGCCAGGTCAGGAATACCAACTGTGTCCGGCCAAATACCCTTCAGGAGATGACTATGAGGTACACACTGCCTCTACTCTCTCTCTCTCTCTCTCTCTCTATATATATATATATATATATATTACATTTCTGTGATCATAGGTTACGTTTTAAAAAATGCATATCCACATGCATCCCATCTTTGAAGACTACAGTAGGTCACACTGCTCCTTACATAGACA
>OMKL01155661.1:1448-12887 GCA_900302295.1 Parasudis fraserbrunneri | reverse complement strand
GTACTCTACTGCTAGCATATGTCAAACTTCTCCGTCTCTTGAGCAGTCCCATGGATCAAATAGTGAGATGTGTCAGTCTGGTGGTGGCCTATAGATTACTCTATATGGTATTAGCTGGGACCTCAGCCAGACAAGAGGTCTCAACATCAATCAACAAGATCTGGCATCAAAGCCATGCTTAGCAGTTCATTCTTCAAGCTCTGCCTGGGATTTGAAGCTTTAATCAAGAAAAGGACATCAGCTCTACACAAGTGGAAGGGTTCAACGACAAATCCAGGCATCCGTTTGATGCGCTGACACATAACACTCTATTCCTCATGATCTGATGTGGTTCTCCTGTGCCGTGTCCCCCTTTCAGATGCTACACAACAAGCATGTGATGGTGCGTGTTGGTGGAGGCTGGGAGACCTTTGAGAGCTACCTGCTGAAACACGACCCATGCCGCATGCTTCAGATCTCCCGGGTGGAGGGTAAAACATCCCCCGTTGGCAACAAGTCCCCCAACATTAAGGACCTCACCTCTGACAGTTATCTGGTGGTGGCAGCTCATTACCGAAGCAAAAAGTGAAGATGTAAGACTCAAAAGTGTCATCATAAAAGGGTAAAGATTACGATTTCACGCTGCCATCTGCTCTCTAGGTAGCGTAGGTCACATATGGCTATCGAGACAACAGCTTTCTCATGGACAGAACACATGCGCTGGGGTAATGCTTTTGCCTACATTTCCAGCCTAAGAGGATTCCTGCAAATGGAATGGTTTGTAATAATGTAAAGCATGGGATGAATACTGGTAGACCTGTAACAATGGTGTAGTTGAACAGAACTGTTACGTGAATAGTTTTGATATGAAAGAAAAATTGTCAACTGTTCGGGTTGTAATGAGTAAATTGGGAATAACTGAAGTTGTAAATTTTCTTCAGATTGTTTGTTCATTCACTAACTGTACTTGAGCGTTGTTTTTTCTTTATTCAAGTTGCAAAGTAGGCTATCAACTATTAACTTGTGCATTAGCAAAATAGATGGAAATCTTATTACCCAAAGAAATGTGTTAAACCAAAGTGTAAGGTCATTTCCTCCTCCTGGGAGAACGCTATCGAACCACAGCACAGACCTTTGTAGTGAAGGCTCTTATGGAAACCAACCATTGATTATAAGATGTTGCTGTCTTATTAGGCTAAAAGAATAGCAATGCTTTGACTGTTTATGTATTCATTAATGATTCTATGCAATGTATTTGTGCCTTTTTTATTTTAATTTTTTTTTATTGATTAGTCAGGATGCCTCCTGTTTCTGATCAAACATTGTGTAAAGATACATTATTTCTGTTGTGGGAAGAAAAGACAATCACCCAGACAATATTTGCAATAAATGTGAGACAATATTGTTTGATTCAGAACTCTGTGCACCTCATGATCTTCTGTAACTTCTCTATCATTTGTTGTACATTACAGATCTCTAGAGGTAACATTCAGTACTGTCAAATGCCATCGTTTGTCCATTAGGAATGAAAGACAGGGACCCCATTACCAGCCTTGATAGAGGATATTCTGTAGTCTGTACTATTTGTATTACTTCTTAATTCAGGACCATTTCTTTGACATTCATGTGATAGTTCAAGACTATATTGGTTTTAATCAACTGTAAAACTATTTCATGTGAAATAAAGATGTAAAACAATAAGAAAAAGTTACCCTTTGTACCCAGCTGAGAAAAATGTAAGGCAATGATGCTTGAGATCTATTATATTGTTGCACTACATATATCACTTCCAAAATGACAGGAACCTTGCTAAATCTGTGTGAAATTACTAAATCTGAAATGCCATCTTTAAGTGGAGATCAAAATAGCACATATCACTGTGGCAGTTTTCTTTTTTCACTTATTTGTCAAAACATTCTCTTAATTTTACAAGCATCAGTAAAAAAACCCACTCAAGAATCACTTGCTTGTTTTTTGCATTTGTATCATCTTTGCAAGTAACCATCACAAAGTACTCTGACATAACTATCAAATCGTTTACCACAAATGTTTACTAGTTGGCACAATGAGAAAATCTGCCGCATATATGTTTTGGGATCCTCAGCCAAATGCATACGAACATCAATAAGTTTGAGTCACTGCCCATGCTCAGAGGACACAAATGCCACCACTCATAAAGCTTCAAAATCTCTAACAGAAAAGTAATTTATTGTAGCAGATTACATTGGCTAGATTTTCTGACCCACAAAATGGCCAGAGCACCTGTAGCATTAAAGGACCAAGTGAGGGTTGTAAGGAACAGCACTCAAGCAAGGCAAGTAAAAACTTCACCAAGTAGGCCTACACACTCACTAGTTCACTCACGCTTTCCTTCAATTTCCTTCATTGAACCCATTGTAGTTGACAGGTGAGGTTAGCTCCAACATATTACCACCGAAACAAAATCACATGCATTCTTCCCCAAACACATCTGGGTCAATACTGAGATACAGTATGTGCAATACATATGGTCTCCATCAAAAGCTTCTGCTCTTCATAAGGCGATTCACTAATTAGTATTTCTTACCTCTTTCGATTTAAACAGACATTAGATGAACATTTTGCATACATTACAATAGTGAAACAAATATCTTAAACAGCACAGAAAATGAGAAGACCAAATACTAAAAGAGGTGAAATGTGTGTAAACTGAGTGCTTTTGCACAATTCTAAAATGGGCATTTACATACATTAGTAAAGAGAACTTGTGATTTACTTGAGAAATGTGCCATTTGAATAATGGGTGTGATAAAAAGGACCTCTTGTATTAGTAAAATTACTAAAAGGTAATATGAATATTAAAGGATAAAAATATCCGGCAGGTATTCTGCAAATTCTACAAAAAAGCCTTGTGGTATAAAAGTGTTGAGGACAACCATCTTGGTTATGGAGACTGCTGCCAGAGTTACTGCTTCACTTAATAAATATGTAATCAAGCACATTTATTATTTTCATGTGTTTATGTTACTCATTGGTGTGCGTCACCCCTGATTGTTCCAAAGGTCAATTTGGCTTGCAGAGTATATCTTGGCATCAGGGAGCCATGTCCTGTAGTTCAGTCTGAAATCAAGTTGGATTTGTTCCTTCAGCATGAGACATGATTACTATAGGCGCATGCCTCCAAAGAAAAGTTAATAATAATAATAATAGGCAAAATATGCTAATAAATAAAAACTGGACAGCATTTCAAAAGTCCGTCAAGTCATCTTGCAGCAATCCTTCATGTTGATCTGAACATCAGAGTCAAGCCTTTCAGGGTTTTATCACCAAGGTCTTCAGCCCACCTGCCACTACAGAGGAAAGAGAACAATAAAGGAAAGTTGATAAAAAGAAAAAAGAAAATCCCCATCCTGGGTTGGTAATACAAGTAACAATTAAGCAGTTGATTGCAATTGAATCTGTTGCAGAATCAATAATTTCTCAGTGAGACTCATTTATCAATATTTCCATATGGTTGAAAGTTGATAAAACACTGAACAATTTACGTAAAACACAAATATGCATGCCAACAGTTTCGAAGAACTTGTTATAATCTAATTTTAAGTGGAAATGAGTTTGAGCGTATATTTAAATGTACATTTCAAAAGCTGCCTGTACAAATGTTTGTGTATTTTGATTGATACATGAGGCCAAACGTAGTCGGCAATGAGAACCGGCAAACCTGGGAAATGTCAATGTGCTTTGAAAACGGTTGCGGTAACTTCAAGACATGCCTGAAGGCACTTAAAATTATTCCGATTATCTCCAAAAACTCACCACGTAAAATCCAAAGCCTCCTTTACCCAGAAATAGAAGCATAATTGATCCATGATGTATCCTCTGTTCACAAGCACTGCATTTTCATCACATGCTCCTACTCAACTTGGTGCATAAGTACCTCCACAACACCCTATCCAGCACAACTGGTGGGTGCTTCACTACACTGCATGACACGCAGTCGATGAAGTTTGAGAGCTGAGAAGACTAACCTTCAACCCTCCACCCCCAGAAGTCGATGTGGTCATCGCCTGTTTATCCATCTCCTCCTGTTTTTTCTTTTTCCTCTCCACTGCGTCTGGATTCTTGACACCCCTGTATGTTGTCTGAGGAAAAAAAGAGGGGAGTACAAAAAAAGGAGCACCAACATGCTAGGAATTTCTGTTTTATAATCATAAAAAAAAAAAAAAAAAAATCTTCTGCTATTACGTTGGTGCAAGCAGCCTTTGAATGTGCAAGTCATTAAAAGAAAAACAGTTCCTGTTGACCTTTCTATTCAAAACATGTTTATTTAAAAACAGAATTAGAAGAGGAGCAGCCGATTCAGCCAAAGGATGGGGGAGCTATTTTCATCACAATGCCACGTTGTTGATTGAGATATTATGTGCATTTGCTTTTTCGTGAATGGCAAAAGTGTGAACTTGTTTAAGTGCACAATACAAGGACTGCGGCTGAGGAGGAAGGATTTACACTTTCACGCAACATTACACCAGATCTTAAACGCAAACAGTGAATCAGAGTGTCACAGGTGAAGGTTAGGCTACCAGTCAATCCAAAAGGAATCTTAATATTGGCCCATGCCTACTTACCTCACCATTTTTGTATGGTGACTCTTACGGTTTTGCATGAGGAATTTCTGTGCGATAGTAAAAGATTACCCACCACACTATGTACCCCCTGCATCTGTCTTGCTTAACTTGGACTTACAACAAGTCACAGTAGGCTAGAGGTTCACCTATCATAGGATGGTGGATTGTAAACCCACAATAGGGCTGCAACTGTCACTTATCTCTTCATTCTCTTATCTTGCTATGATCACATAAATGAAAAGACCCCTGTGTACACCAAAGAAGACTAAGTTACCTCCTTTTGCCTCTTCTCAGCAGCCTCAGCTAACTGTCGTCTCCTTGTCTCCTGTGAGGTAAAATGAAGACAATTTAGCTAACTTTGCTAAAGTGAGCAGAACAGCCAGAGCAATGTTACTTGTGGTGCAGGCCCAGTCAGTGCATATTTCACATTCCAGTGTGTGACGAGTTTAATACACTCATTATTCTTCATATAAACATTGCCAAGTAAGGCCTACAATAGTTTTTGCACTAATGACAATTAATGCAGTGCAGGGCTGCAGTACATTTACAGTTATAACTAGTTTCAAACGACAATATCTCTGTGAAACAATGCATTCTAGGCTAACACATTGGCAGTCAAAAGCAGCTTGACCGTTTAACATTAGTGGAACTTGTAGCGTTGGTTGACCTACTGGATCTGGAGTCACCACAACATCGTCTGCTGCTCCACCAAGGCACGGTAAGCACATTCCCATACTTGGGTATTGCAGTGAAAATCAACGTAGAAAATTAGTTTTCAATTGTCGATTTTAGCTACCTAGCCAGCTGGCTAGTTCTTGGCTTGTGCAGAAAATGGTTAAGGCAGCAGAAGCAGCAGCAGCTTCTAGCTCTAGCAGCGGTTCCAACAACAGCTGCTGTTCGGTCGTCTGGCATAACGTTAACGTTAGCTGACGTTACCAGCTAGCCAATGCTAGCTAGAGTTAACGTTAGCGTTCTAGCTAACAGCTAAGTACAACTACAAGCCCAGTCATTGATCTACTGCAAGTTGCCTATCAAATTAATGCCCCTCACACCTCTTGTTCAATCGCCTCGACATTTGAAAAACAACAGTGTGCAAATGAGACACTTTGATAGCTAATTTGTTTGCTAATGAGTCGTTGTTGTGACCTGTGCTCCTCTGACTATTGGCGTTAGCTAACGTTAATCGGCGAAGTTATGTTCAAGAGCTTTTGCTGCTAACGTTAGCTGTGTTTTCAACATTTGCTGCAGATAATTTGAAAGGTCTCTGGTTGAACGCTGAAATAAGTGGATTTTGATCATTAATAGAGCTCACATAGAAAAATAATTATCTAAAAATGTCACATATGACATTATATATGATACATATAATGCTAGTCGTGTGCAACAAAATTGTTAGCTAATTTGCGTTTTATCGTTAAAGGGACCCTCTTTGTAGCTATAGGATTTTGAACACACCCCAAATACCGTCTTTGCTGAGGAGTGGCAGGGGGGCGTCCTTCTCTGATAGGTAGTCCAAGACTACCACCTTGTGGCGAAAAGTGTGTAACGCTCCTACGGATGGGCCATTAAACACCTGCACAACAGGTGCAGTGTGTATGCGCCCATTACATATATTGCACAGTGAGTGTATCTCACAGTAGCCTACAATCTACAACGTTTTTTTTATGACATCCTGTTTTTCCGACTCTTTCAAATAAACAATACATAAATATTATCACGGAGTAGACTCTTCTGCTTCAGCTGTGAAGCTAAATGTAGCGCGAATATCTTCGTTTCCTGAGGTAAAAATAAAGGGAAGGCTTTGGATAAAGCTGAACTCTTTTTACATGATGCATTTGTCTAATGAGACAGTATTAGTTTTGTTCAGCTTGTTGATGTATTACCTTCTAGGGGGCATCTTCCCCCGGTAGGGGGGCATCTTCCCCAGGTAGTGGAGGAACATTTTACATTTAGTTTTATAATAACAAAGTTGCAGTCTGTTATGATTTAATTACCCTCTAAATGTGTTTACTTGAGCATATGTATTGTGTACATATTATATTCATATTCAAATTATATACATTTTAATAAATTATAGACATTGTTCTTAAGGGGGCGCCTTACCCCGTTTTACCGTATACATTTTGTAATTGTGGTCTAATGTGTCGGGCCATCCAGGCGATTAGTCTACAAGAGGGAGCCTAATGAGGATGCAGTTCGCTTGAGAAGTGTATCCCCATCCCCTCCAATCAATAGACTAAAATCAATAGCCTAAGAGTTTTATTGTTATACCATACTTAAACCTAACATTTTAAACTCCACCCACCCTCCACTACTAACACTCTATCGTGCGCCGATGTCGATAGAAGTTCAATTTCGCCTGGTGGTTGTAGTTATCTTCCTGGAATTTATTAGTGGACCATCTTCAGTGAAAACGCGCATGTAGGGCCAACGCTCAGGCATGGAAATCGAAAGTCTTTCAGGTCCTCCTGGCAGCCCCTCAGGTAGGCTATGCTTAACTTCATATTTGTAGGCTCTTCTGCCGGTAGACTCTCGGTAGACTCTCATTAGCATAGTCTACTGAAATGTGAATATGACAGAAATCAAAATATGTGTGCTTATCATATCCAGCCGCTGTTGACTGATTTATTATTTTATTATTTATTTATTTATTTATTTATTACTAGGCTATTGTGATAATCACCCGGATATGCAAAAAAAAGAAAAGAAAAAGGTTTGTCCATTCCTTATCAAATAATAGCGGCACGTTATATAGGTGGGACTAGTTTCCTTCAACGTAAATTATCCTCTTTTGCATTTGAATGCATTGGAGGCTATTAAAATTGCAGAGACAAATCCACTAACATTGTTGTTAAGCCATTGAATGACTATGCTTATGCTTACAGCTTATGGTGATATGGAGCACAACAGATGTCTAATTTGTTTATAATCTGTTGTTTATCTATCTATCTATCTATCTATCTATCTATCTATCTATCTATCTATCTATCTATCTATCTATCTATCTATCTGTCTGGAAGCTAAGTTTCATAATGTGGATAGCTCTCTCTCTCTATCTATCTATCTATCTATCTATCTATCTATCTATCTATCCTTGCATCCTGTCTCTTATGTTAAATGTCATCCTCTAAGGCAGCTAATGGAAATGGAAATCAGCCTATTAATAGGCTAATTATGTCCTCATCAGACATGGCTTTTTGAGCAGTAGTGTGACACAAAATAAAGTTTACCTGCCGTTATCAATACCCCTATGCACGCAGAAAAGTCCAGGATGTAGAAAAATATTGCATCAACACCAATACATCAAGTGAGAGTATGTGATTGATTTATTTGTAAAATGTAGTATTGCCATTTGAAATGTTCACTTGTGTAATTGTAGCTATGTGACTTGCGTAATATGGATAACGTGCGCTGACACATCTTTGCCAATAGTTTTTGTAATAGTGTGTAATTTCGCATCATCACTCTTAAATTAGCTGTTGAAAAATTATGAATCTCTGTTGGCTGATTTCTTTACATGTAAGCAGCCAACTTTATCAAGTAACATAATAAATGCTTATTCATACATACTATTCGTCGGTACGAGACTATGCCAAATATAAGCAAATATTGGCCAGTTGTACTCCTGATAACAGTCTTACCATATAGTTTTTGCTTCATTCACTACGGACTTGATCTTGCTGTGTTTGTGCTAATCGTATTGTGAAAGTGAAGAATCATTTATTATCATAATTTTAAAGTCTGTTTTGTTGATTCTTCAGAGATGTTCATACAATGGGCTGGATGGGATGAATCCATGTTTATAGACAAACTGTCATAAATTGGTTGTGAAACTGAAAACATTTTGCCAGACCTTGTGGTTGCAGGGCCTCGCAAGATGAATTGTAGTTTTACATGATTATGGATTCAGTTTCAGTGAGAGTGTAACTGTGTTGATGTATACTCCAACATAGGTGTAGGCTCTAACCTATGTTTTTGTTTGAATAAATAATAATGTGCCAGGAAGTTGAAAGGAAGGACCTGCTCATCAATCGATCTACTTAATGTTCACCTAATGTTTTGTCTCAATGCCTTTTGAATGTTTGACCCCTATATGACTACTGCATGTAGTTTGCTGAACCGTAATGGACAGAGCCACTTTCTGGGCCTCCAGAGTCTACATATTTAAGTCTAGTCACCCAGGGGATTATGCTTATTCAGATTCAAACTTTTCCTTTTCAAGTGAATTCCTCTACCTTCCTTTGCCAAAAACCTTCTTTAATCAAATTTCTGTCCTCTTAGTTAAGTACTGGTAAATTTCCACAGGGAATTGAGCTATTCTAAGATTCAATGAAAGCACACTGAGCTGACTGAAATTCCTATTCAAATCACCCAAAGACACTGCTGAATTTCAGTTGTATTACGCCACCCCTGCATTTTCATCGTTTTGTGTTATGTAATCCTCTGGCAGAAGGATCTGCATGGTAAGCACTGTGGCTGCCACTCATTTGAATTGCCATTAAAAGCATCATAATGACATTTAGGCAGGTCTGTCTGTCAAGCATGTGTCCTGTTGTTCCGTCTATCATCGGCAGGAGACTTTGAAGGGAGCTTTCTCTGGTCCTGGATGGCTTTGTTTACAGAATATAGGCGTACCTCTGAACAGGGTGAGTCATCCTGTCGGGACTCTGGGTGCAGCCCTGTAGCGATTCTGTGGCAACTCTCGTCCATGGGCTTAATGAAGCTGAACGCACACATGATCAGCACTTCCTCTCATATACAGGGCTATAATGGGTGAGGGGACACAGTGGACACATCAGCACACACTGAATGATTCTATATAAAAACTCTGATTTGCAGATGTTGTGTGTCAGTTATAAACAATTCTGAGTTGCGTTATGGCTGCAAACACAACAGACCTTGGGGGCAGTTCTTATTAAGGGGTAATGAATGATACAAACATTATGTGATGAAGCAATAGCGCAACACAGCTCATAGGATACAGGAAAAAATCAATTTGCGCAAGTGAATTACTGAGACTGTTTTTTCCAGTTTGTAAATAGCCTTGCCCATCTAACGATATATAGTTTATAGGTTAAAGTGATGAGGGTGCTAAATTAGTTTCCCCTTCAGTGTGGTGATGATTCCTCTCAGTTACCGTAATCATAAAAGCCATGGGATCTAATATCTTGTGGGTGATATTTTATTCTTGACTAAACCGATTACAGCAAGTCCATATCATCATAAGTTATCCATGCATTAACTTGGATAACTTAATTGGTTCCAACTTTGATGTGAAATCGTCAGTACCCTAACCATCACAACCATAGTCTTGGAATGTGTTAAGTATGGCTGCCCCATAGAGATTAAAGAGGCAGTTCACCCAAAAATAAACAAACATATTTTCCCCCTTACCCAGGTGCTATCTAAGCAGGGTGCAGAAAGTTTCGGTGTGATTGACCTAGTTTTGGAGATATCTGCCATAGCGATGTCTGCCTTCACTCCAATACAATGGCACACGGTTTGTGGTGCTCAAAGCACCAAAAAAATACTTTTTAAAAACTCAAAAGCAATGTCCCTTTCCAGAAATCATGTCTCGGTTAATCCACAGACTTTGTTGTGAGCAGTTTCATGTAGGAACTATTTTCTACCGAAGTACACCCCCATGTATATTTTTGGTGCTTTGAGCACCACAAACTGAGTACCATTCAGCTCCAGGAGTGATGGTAGATATCTCTATGGCTGATATCTCCAAAACTTGGCAAATCACACAGAAAGTTTCTGGATGGATAGATAGCACTCTGGGTGAGGGGGAAATATGTTTTTTTTTGTTTGTTTTTTTTGTTTTTTTTTTAACTTGGGTGAACTGCCCCACTGCCCCTTTAAAGCTAGAATGGGCAATTTCTATAGCATTTTCATATAGAATTTCTCAGAGGCAAATTCAGCTAATAGCTAAGCAGATAACTGCAGGATTTGACAGAATTATTCACATGTGGCTGTGTACATTGTGTACATTGTGTACATTGACAAATAAAGTAAAAGAAAAAGAAAAAGAAAAAAACATTAGCCACTTAAAAATCCAACATGGCTGCCATTTTTCAATATGGCCACCACCAACGATACTAAAATACTATTTCCGTCAAAGAATTTGATAACGCAGGCATATCTCAGAAATGTTCGTGTTGAATTTTATGTTTTTGACCATGAAAAACACAAACACGCAAGAATAAAACCTTGGTAGACAACAAGTCTCTTTTCATGCTCTCTGGACTCGAGCTTTGGGGAAGAGTTACTCCTGTTCACAAATATTGATGTAATTGTCCAATTGTCCGACTTTGCAGTCAAAATGTACCCTGTCTTTGACCGATTCAGTCAGATGTCTCATTGATATCTTCACTGGTTAAATGGCAATGCATGTCATATTTCCAAGTAGTGGAGTTAGCCTATGGAAGGAGGTATGATGCAAGGATGCAGGGTCTTGGCATTCAACTTCTCCATTTCTTCTCTGAATTCTTGGAAATGGACTTACGAAATCAGCTCCAAGGTAGGCTGTCATAATAAAAATATCACTGTGCTGTCAATCAAATAATGTAACTGATACCAGCAGCACTGAATGTGGTGGTCTTTATCTTAGATTAACACGTGGAATTTTTGCTTGTTTTGAATTGAGAGCAAAAATGGAGAAGCTGATTGCCAAGACCCAGCACCTTTGCATCATACTCCACTACTATACTCCACTACTATACTCCACTACTATACTTGGAAGTATGACATGCATTGTTTTTGACCAACCCTTCAATCCCAGCTAGTATTTTCAGGCATGAAAAGAGAGTTGTATTTAGATTAAGGGAATTAATCAATTACTGAGATTTAGCCA
>OMKL01155660.1:0-10990 GCA_900302295.1 Parasudis fraserbrunneri | reverse complement strand
AACTTTCATTAGTTGGGCATGTCCTAAGTTGGATAGCAAGTTGGAAGGCTCTAGCTTAAAAGTTTATAATAGCCACGCCTACTGCTGGACGGTGTGACCAAAAATATCACCGTATTTCTTTTTACGTTTCTACCAGTTTCATGGTATATCACAGTATTATTCTTTTTTGCATGACTGGGCCTAGGGATAGGCATTTTTTAACTTTTTCCCAGATCAAGTGATTGCATGAATTACTCGTGGAGGGAAATCTATTTTTCAAATGCATCTTAAAAAGCATGGCAGCAGCAATAAAAATGCACAGCAATATACCCAATGCTTATTGTCAATCAAAACAGTCACAGTTACCATTTGTAGTAATTACGTTACCTCCACTCTGTCTACAGCAGGTGTCCACTCATGGAACAGCAGATTTCTTGAGAAAAAAGTGTTAAAGTACAGGATGTCTTCTCTTCTTTGGCTAGCAGTATTTATCTTGGGTCAAAAATAATGATCACTGCAGCAGACCCGATGATGGAGTGCTTGGGTCCATCCATGTAGCACAACTAACAGTTAGCTAGCCACAACTTCAGCATCTCCATATCAATAGTCTGTGAACACTACATGAAGTAGGCGACATGTTGTTGGCACAATTTGGAAATGCATAATGTTGGGATAGCAGTTTCTCTGAAGTATTTTCACCCTGGTAAGACATACTGTACCTCGAATCCAGTGTTTTAATCATTGCTCAGAACCCGTCTTTCTCGAATGTCTGTAGCGGGACTATGTCTTTGCATAGGTGGGTTGTTATTGTGCCCGTAATGTCACTCGACCACTTGCTTTTGCAGTGCCTCAAGCAAATACGTCTTCAAGTGATGTCTGACCCTTTGGCTTCACTGTTTCACTGGCGCTACTTGACGTCATTGAATCCGACGACCGTAATCGCATACACTCTTGGTATTCCAACAGATGTTTTCTGCTGAGGTGATGGAGTAAGTTGCTAGTGTTACCACCACCGACAACAACAGTAGCTTGTCTTTTGGTCTAAACTTGGTCTAAAACTTCCAAACAGCAGATACAGCTCCTCCCTTGGGCACAAATTCTTCTGATGCATCTCCGGTCTCTCTTTCTTCCTCCTCCATCTTTCTTTTCTGTTACTTGTATGACTGTAGCGCGATGGAGCCTCTCCCAGCTGTTAACAGACTGTTATGCTACCTGGCTAGCTAGCGAGCTGTACCCAGCATTTGTCAAGCCAACTTAACTACTCATAAACGGCTCAGATTAGGGGCATGGTCAAAAGGTGGATTGAGAATTTGGGTCGTTCAGGGATATACCTGCTGTTGGTCACCAACAGTACATGTCTAGTTTCAACAATGCTACAGTTGAGACCAAACGCACTAGCATGTCTTCACACCAGTTTTGCTAGTTATCAACTGTTAAACTGATGCGAGTAAAGCGAGAGAACATTTCTCTTTGCGGTGTATTTGCTGAACATACTATAATGCTATTTCAAGGAGTTTCTCTACCAGAGGATTCAGCAAACACAGCCTGCATTTTTGTGATTTCAAACCTCTGTGATTTTGAACTTCTTAATCGGGTTCAGGAAAATCTGTAAATTGGTAATTGTCATTAACTCAGCAAGCTCTGGTTTTCCTTTTTATTTTGTTTTTATTTTAAATTTTTTATATAATTCTATTTTTTTTATTGGGTCCTAACTTGGAATGGAAAGGTTTTGCAAAAGAATAAACCATTTGGTTTGCCACCCTTGGCTCAAGACGCACAAGTCAACTGAACAATGTTCAGTTTCATCCTGAAAAATTACAGTAAACCAGTGGTGGGTTGTGTGCTATTATTTGCGACCTTTACTCCTGTGTATTATATCATTAAACTATTTATTTGGAATTGAAACATGGAAAATAATTATTTTGTGAATATGACCAAATATATAATTTTACAAAATGCCCCATAAACTGGATTACCAGGGGCAAAATTTGGATGGAAAGAATTTTTGCTGAAGTTCCTTCCCTGAGGTCCCTGCCTTTTGATCTGAGTGACAGTATGTGGTTCATGTTTTGCAAGGCAGCTGTGTGGTTCTTGTTTGTTCAGGTTATCCTGTGAGCACTTGCTCAGAGCCTGCACGATTAAAGATAATATTGTGTGTTTCCCCTCCCCCCACATCCAGTAGAATGAGATAAGCTAAATCATTACTGGGACCCACAGGATTTGAGTGTTTCAATCGATTCTGCTGTTCAGCAGTGTTTCCTTTAGCCACACAGACGTGTGAATAGAAAATGCTGCCTTTACTATTGCTCTAATTTTCAGTGTGTGCTGCCTCAGCTTAGTAAGGTTTGTTTGGGGTCAGTCCAAAAGCTTTACTTAAAAGCAGCCTGTTATTACTTTTTCATAGCCTGTCAATGTGTCGAAATGTGGAAGTCGCACCATATGCACAAAGATGCCCACCTGCTCTGATTTTTAATTATCTGGCACGTATACCTCTTTCATGTCCGGTGAGCTGGGACATGTGGATCACTGACCGTGTTGCCACTAAAGTGGTAAGGAAAGATTTTAATCGGGGAAATTATCACACACATCTCTCACCCCATAGAAATGAAATTTCTGGATTGGTTCAGGGTCACAAATTCACAAGACACAGTTGAATAGTCAATTCAATGGCATATGACAAGATAATAGGTTCACCGAAATCTATATTTCTTTCAAGCCTACATAGAATCTAAGACCGTGGTTCTCAACAAGCAAATATTCCACTTGTGAATCTAAGATAAAGCCCAAATTCAACATTCATATCAGTTACATTATTTGATTGACAGCACAGTAACATTTGTATTATGCCTACCTTGGAACTGATTTCATGAGTCAATTTCCTAGGATTGAGAGCAGAGATGGAGAAGTTGATTGCCAAGACCCTGCACCCTTGCATCATATAATAGTGGAGTTACTTATGAAATATGACATGCATTTCTAATGACCAACCCTTTAACCACAGCAAGTATTTTCAGGCATGAAAAGAGAGTTATATTTAGGGAATTAATTAATTACTGAGATCAAATTCTTTGATGGAAATGGCATTTCGCTATTGCTGGTGGTAGCCATCTTTAAAAATAGCAGCCATGTTGGATTTTTAAGTAGCTAATGTCTTCTTTCTCAGCAAATTAGACCCAAGGGATCTTCCGTGCCAAATTTTGTTCTTGTTGCCACATGTGAACGACTCTGCCAAATCCTGCAGTTATCTGCTTTGCTACTTCTCTCTCTCTGTAACTAGCCTAATGGTAATATTTATGGTGGAGTCGCAGTTGTGATGTAAATTTTATTTAGTTGACATATTAAGTAGGATTATTTGCTACAAGTCATACGTAATATTTTATTATTGCACATATGTTTTATGAAGTTTGTTGTGACCTATGAACTTAAGAGAATTATTTAAAGTCATTGCATTATTTTTCTGTTTGTCTATAGTGTTGGAGTAGGATGACATATTGGGTAGGGCTATAGGGGTCCAAATTTCTGAACTTACCCTTTAAAATGACGATAAAAAAATTAATTGATAAAAAAAGAGGCAGATTTTCACCCCTCTAAGCTTCAGGCTACCACTGTCCCCATAGAGAACCACGATCAGTAATTAGTTGCTTCTGCCTTTGCCAGCTCATACACAGACATACAATACCTGCTATGCATTGTAGCCAACTGAGCATATCTGTGAATGAGGAGAGACAGCCCTGGCTCTAGAGCAGTGTTATCCTCTCTGGAGTGGAGTGATTAGTCAGTCCCAGTTCTCATCTCCTAGCTCATCTCATTCGCTTTCCTCTTATGTACTCATCCCATTGCCCTCTCTCATCTCTGTATGTTCCTCTCACATTGCTGTATCTATCTTCCCTCTGCCTATGATAGCCAGGCAGCCTGGGCTTCTGGTGAAGGCTCACTACTCACACAGCTGTCTTCCTGCTGTCACTGCTCTAAAAATGCTGTGCCATATTTAGAGACTGAAGTCTGAAAATTGGCCTAATTTTGCAGTCTGATGATAGCCGTCTGCCAGTGGTGTGTGTGTGCTCGTGTACAGAATAAGTTAGCAGTTAACAGATGAGCTGTGATTGGTACATAAAGAATGGGGGACTGTATCGAGTATCGCTGGCCCCATTAATTAAGTCACTCAGTCCTCCTAATCTACTCCTTAACACATCTGTGTCTTAACACATCCTCTTTTGCTGTTAGCTAGCATTAGCTATAGCATTAGCTACCAAAAACTATAGCTAATGTCAGCTGCCAAATTTTGCAGGTAACTCTAGCTACTGTTAGTGAAAGACCATCTTTGATTTACACTAACTAGCATTAAAACTTTTGGATGAAGTTAAAACGTTATTGAAGGCCTGTTGATCTGTTTGAAGCATTAATATACATTTTTGTATTGTTGCAAACATCCTTATTCCAACAATACATTTTTGTACTGTTGGAATAAGGATGTTTGCAACTCAATAAAGGTGTTTGCAACAAAATGTCATTGAAGGGCAGTTCGTCCAAAATTCAAAATTTTTCCTCTAACCCAGAGTGATAGTTGGTCCTGTGTCATGAAGAACTGTTATAGGGGAGACATTGCTGTTCAGTTTTTCATTGCCATTGCCATTCAGCTCCATTGTATTGGAGTGACAGCAGACATCTCTATGGCAGATATCTCTAAGACTTTGCAAATCACACTGAAACTATGTGGATGAATAGCATGCTGGATAAGAGGAAAAATATGTTTGTTTTATTTTTATTTTGGGTGAACTACCCCTTTAATATAAATGGGGGAGGAAGAACAGGGCATAAAATCTAACCCGGTGGGACCTCATTTGTGAAGTGAGAAGACCCCTTACATCAATACACACTGAGTCCATTCTTGGAATGTGTAAAATGATTTTGGCATATTTTAACACCAGCCTAGATGTTAAAAAAATGATAAATGTGTTGCAATGGATGCTGAAATGTTGATATTAACTATGCCTCACAGCATTGAGTCTGCAACAAGGGTTGCACATAGCCTCACTCACAGTCTAGATCTGTACTTTTTGTTTTTTGTTTTGTTTTGCTTTGTTGCTAATCTTGTCTGTCAGGGTGTGGTTTAGAGGAAGCTTTAAGTGGTTTGGTAGTGTGTTTACATTCAGCAGAAGTAAACTTCCAACTTCTTGACACTGGATTTTGAGGATTCAAATAGATTTCTCTTCTGTACTGATTTCACACACAATCGCCATGACATTCTCAAGAGCAGCATAGTCACATATGCCCTGTCTCCATTTGCAGTTGGGGCTAACTGGCTTCACTGTTTTGGTATGGTCAGGGTAGCATCTCCATTGATTAGCCAGCAAGCCAAAGAGCATTAGGATATATATAAAATGAAAAAGCATATCTTGCACACCTATATACTAATATATTTTCAGCTCTAACAAGAGAACACAGTAACAAATGACAGACCACTGATTTATTTTTCTTGTCCTAATTGCTTGCTTTGCAAAGTAGATATCAATTTGGTAAAACTAACTACTTAAATGGACTGCTGCACAGAGACAGGAAATGTTTTAGAATCTATACCTGTCAGGTGTGCAGCCAGGTGTGTCCATGTCATACATAGTCCTGAAACATGGCTGTCTCAGCTATGATCCAGCCACATTCAGCCTGGGTCTATAGTAGGGTTAAAATATTGGCATCGGCATATTGAAATTCAAATATCAGCCCACCAACATGACAGTCTTTCTCGAGCTTCAGCGGGGCTTTATTTGATGCTAGAGCAAACATAGAGGTATCATGTGAAACTAGAGATTGCAAGGAATCATTCATGCAAGCTTTTCGGGGAAAGGACCTAAATAGTGCTCCAAAGTTTACCATTAATTTGACGGCAATAAATACTGCAATATTTTACATCCAAAGGTTAGCAATATTTTAGCAGGCTAGATTTTTTGCTAACTCCAATTTTATTTAGAAACAAAACAGAATAATCACATAGATCTGATTAACAGGAGAAAGTTGTCATTCAAGTTCAGATAGGCTATAAGTGAATTAATTGAGACAATGGAATGCCTGAATTCACTCCATGTACTTCTTCTTTAAAGGAGTCACTTATTATTTGCTATCTTCCTCAGAGTCAGACAAGAATATAGATATCATCTCTGTGCATCCAGTACAGTGATAGATCCGGTTGCACGCTAGCCTAGCTTAGCACAATGACTGGAAGCAGGTCACACCGGCTAGTGAAGAAATGTGAAGAAATACACCTTCCAACAACTCCAAAACGGTCTTATCTGGTGTATTTACCATGTGGTCTGGCCCCAGGCTGTTCGACTGACTCAGCCTCCCTTCTTGCCCGCTCAGCTTCCAAAACCTGTAGTTCCTCCTCTGTAAATTCTTAAGCTGGGAGGCAGCTGTGGCTACCTTTGACACAGATAAACCTTTGACCTTTAACACAGAAGAAAAATATTACATTGAATCATATTGATGTAGTTTGTTTATTTAGACTAGGTCCCCAAAAGGAATGGAAGAGAGTGAGGATCTTGACACCTGGCAGGAATAGTGATAGAACAGCAGTGGTCGCCAGCTTACTTGTAGATACACTTAGAGCTGAGAACCCCTTTAATGCACCCACATGCTGTCCCCTTTATGCAGGGATGCTATTATGATTCATTGTTCCCTTCCACACTTTATTATAAATCGTATAAACCCTGTTTTCAACTTGTCCCCTTTCACTCTGCCTACTCTCCATTTATCTGGCAAACTGTCTGTTGACTTAGTTTGTTATGATGGCCCAATAGTCATCCTGAATTTCTGTTGCGTTTTATCTCTTAGTCTTCCAGCCTGAAACTGCCTCCCTGAATTATTTTTCACTGATAGCAAAATTTGATATGAATGTTTTATGCTAAATCAGATGGGATTAGATGTTGCCTAAGCAATCAGAGAATCCTACAGTCACCGTCAAACAAGTAAAAGTTTTATGCTTTAATTGTGCTTTATCCATATGCCAATATCATAGACCCGTGTATGATATCATAGTTGGTCCCCTAAGTTAGATTCCTCCCAAACTGATCTTTTGGAGCCATTCAGCCCCCCCTACCATATCTCTGAATGCTATTGTCTTGACTGCAATGCATGTTGGTTGTGTAGCAGTGAGCCTTGCCAGCAAGCTTAACCCGCTGCGTTGCTGAGGAGGAAAATTAATTAGGTGACTGCCTTGAGCAGAGATGCCTATATTGATTTGTTACTACCGTTTGCTAGAGGGCTGGGGGAACATGAGTGAGATCTGTGTTGCCAACAAGGTCGAACCCACAGAACATCTAATGTTAAATAGCTATAACTGTCATCAGTTAGTGAGGGTGATTCCAATTCCAGTGAAGATATGTGAGGAAACAAAACACCAGGAACATGAGCAGTTGTTCTTTTTGTATTGTGATAAATTCCTAAGAAGATATCAGACTTTGTTCCTTTGTCATAACCCTAAAAATCTAGACATTTTACCAGTGTAAAAGTTAATAATAAGAAGAAATGAAGTCTTAGGTTTATATCTTTTTCATTATTTCTAATCATGCCCTCCTATTTTCAGGACTTTGATCATAGTAATATTGAAATATGATCTGGGTCCCAAGCTTCAGTCTCAATAATTAATGACCAATGTGAACATTCATAAAGGAGCCTAAAGACTATGTCCATCCCTCAAAGAGTTTTTCCCTCACTCACCCACTTCTCTGTCCCCTGTAAGAAAGGGATGAAAGTTGTTTATCTTCAAAGAATCATCTCATCTGCTTGTGCTTCAGGAATTTACTTTCCCTCATCATTCTCTTTTGATAGCTGCTACATTGCTACTGTATCTACTATGCCATAAGGGAGAGTGCTAGAAATACTAAATGTTGTCCCAGTGTTTTAGTAATATGTTGTTTCATGTTCTCTTACAGGCATTTTAATCTGCGAATGAAGAGGGAAATTACCATATTTCCCCCAGATCTCATCGTGGAGGTATCAGGGGAAGAGGCGCCCGTTGACACCTCTCACATTTACACTGGAGAAATCTTTGGTAAGTCCAGTAGTTATTAGTGGATCCATGTCTGTGGCACTTATGATGGTTACCAGGAAAACATCCATTTTACATGTTGTTTCTGTCATGTGACAACCTCATGATTCCAGTTTTGGTGGTTTTCATGTTTTAATGTTTACATTACATTACATGTTTTTCATGTAGTAATTATCGTTGAATAATCAAAGCTTAATTCTTCCAGCGTGAAAGTTTCAGTGCAGCAGGTAAATGTGTTAGATAGATTTTCGAAGGTTCTTATGATGTCCTTGTCTAAGAAAAATTAATTTTGGATTATATTTCTGTAAGCTTTTACTATTTACTGATATAGGCACATTTTTGTAATGGTAAAAAAAAACAACACAACCAAAAACAAAGAAATCGAAGCATTCGAATTGTGATTTTGACATCATCAAATTCCTGTCTGCACAAGCTGACTGAGGCTCACTGAAATTTACTCCACATGGCATGGTAACAATGTGCACTGTGAAATAGTGACAACAGGTACAAAAGTGAAAATAAATAAAAGAAATGGCAGACATTTGGACAGAAACATTCCAAGTTTTTGATTTTTCCTAGAATTTTTCTTCCTCCTGTGCTCCATTTGTTTCTAGGTGAAGGTTCATACCCTATTTGCTTTTCATCAGGAAAATATTACCCAGGGATAAGAATAATACATGTATCCATGCCGCTATGAAACACTGAGTGTTAGTGAACTGAACCAATTATGGAAAACTATATCTGAACATACCCATGTTCCAGTATGGATTGAATTTATTATGCTGAAATTGCTCTGGATACAGTATATGTATAGTATACTGAATGTATGAAGCACTGCCAGCATACTCTTCAAATCATCATGCTAATTCTCTGAATATGGCATAGCATTTGGACACAGACTGCCATTTACAGCAGATGAAAGGAGAGGGCTGCTGTGGCACTCTTGCTTATACATTATTATATACTGTACATTCAGTGTTGATGAAATAAAGATGGCTATGTTTTTCAGTTCATATATATGGCATTTGATTTATAATGTTAGTCTGCACCAAAGCTTTAGAATGAAAGACTAGGTAAAGACTGATTACCTTACTGATTATTCAGGTGATTTTATGATTTCAGAAATGTAGATTACTCTCCCTTCAGGTGCTCCTCCTTTTCATACCATTCTAATTATCTTCTACAGTTGCTCATATATGCTACGAAATTATAGGAAAAAATAATGGCAATTTGATGAAGATTAACAGTTCTCTCTCTTACTAATTAAGAACCTCTGTTATATTCTGTTTTTCAATACAATAAATATAGAGTATATTACCGCTAAGTTCTCTTTTTCATTCATGAAAATGCCATGGTCCTAATACAGTGTGTCATTAAAACATAAGTCATTTGCTGTGCACTGGTGAATTTAATTTCAGGACTAATTGGGAGTAATTGGAATAATCCAATGATGATGTTCAAGTCTGAGAAGCCCTTGATATATGAAAGAAGGAACCTTTTAGCCTTTGAAATTCTAATTGAAACCATGTTCAATCACAATCCCCATTTCTTAAAAAAAAAAAAGACAATTTCCATATGAATGTAAATATCTGCCTTTATGGAACAAGTATTATTGTCTTCCCTGCTGTTGATAGATCCCCAACTGTAAAGAAATGTACTCCCCAAATGTAAACCAATGGGTAGCCCCACCACCAAAAATAAGAAATGGCAAAGGAGACGTATTTTCACTCATTGATTGAGCTTTTGATACAAGGACTGACATTACATAACAAGGAGCCTAAATATGTGTTTTTAAAATTGTATTTGCTGTATTTTGTGGCTGTAAAATGTTTGTTTACATTATTAATGTTTACACTAACACTAGAGTAAAACAGACCTACATTATGATGTACAATGGATTAAGAAGGTTCCAAAAAGCTTATTTTTCATCTACATACCAACCTCTTCAATAATACTGTAGGCTATATGTGAATAAACCCTACATTTATATGGTCAAAAAAGCCTGGATTGGGACTTTAATCTAAAGAAATAGAAATAGAGCTTAGGTAATCATCATGTAATCATACCTCAGCAGTCCTGCCTACAAAAGGCATAATTGTATCTCAAAATGTATCTGCTAATATTCTGCGGAAATGTGTCAATTACAAGCAAAGACTACATTCTTCCCAAGTTGTGGTTTGTGTTAGTATATTTCTCTGCATGCATTCAGTATACAGGTGAAACTCCGAAAATTAGAATATCGTGCAAAAGTTAATTTATTTAAGTAATTCAACTTAAGGTGAAATTAATATATTATATAGACTCATAACATGCAAAGAAAGATATTTCAAGCCTTTATTTGTTATAATTTTGATGATTATGGCTTACAGCTTATGAAAACCCCAAATTCAGAATCTCAGAAAATTAGAATATTACATTAAATAAAGGATTTAAAATAAATGAAATGTCAGCCATCTGAAAAGAATAATCATTCATATGTACTCAGTACTTGGTTGGGCCCCCTTTTGCATGAATTACTGCCTCAATGCGGCGTGGCATGGATGCTATCAGCCTGTGGCACTGCTGAGGTGTTATGGAAGACCAGGATGCTTCAATAGCGGCCTTCAGCTCTTCTGCATTGTTCTGTCTCATGTCTCTCACCTTTCTCTTGGCAATGCCCCATAAATTCTCGATGGGGTTCAGGTCAGGTGAGTTTGCTGGCCAATCGAGCACAGTAATCCCATGGTCATTGAACCAGGTTTTGGTAGTTTTGGCACTGTGGGCAGGTGCCAAGTCCTGTTGGAAAATGAAATCAGCATCTCCATAAAGCTGGTCGGCTGAAGGAAGCATGAAGTGCTCTAAAATGTCCTGGTAGCCGGCTGCGTTGACTCTGGACTTGGACTTGATAAAGCACAGTGGACCAACACCAGCAGATGACATGGCTCCCCAAATCAACACAGCCTGTGGAAACTTCACACTGGACTTTAAGCA